>JAUELO010000013.1:3864837-3877538 GCA_032357855.1 Amphibolips quercusostensackenii
CTATTTATAGATATTCAGCGTTTTTGGTCAGCTAGATTCTACTCATTTATTCTTGTGCCTAGCTATGGATACGTAAGCAAGAAGTCTCAATGGCCTTCTCTCCTCACACTTTGCCCACTTTTCTCTGCCAAGAAATTAAGACGCATAACATCTCTGTTCATATAGTCTGTCTATTTTAATCGCCTTCTTGTTCGCTGAAACTCTGCTTCGGCCTCTAGTTGAATTAAGCCATCTGTCCCTGGTTGAATGACGCCGTCTGTCTCTGAAGGATGTGGTAATGCCACCTCCCTAACTGAAGTGCATTGTCGACATTTTTCAACGCGAAGCCAACCTGCTGTTTAATCACTATTACTCGGTCTTCTGAGATAAGAAGACTAATTCTGATGTCCTTCATCTTATCAATATGTTTTTTTATTCTAATATTTTGTATATATAGATACTTTGAAAAAAACTTCGTCCTAAAGTTGTATCCTTTTCTGCTTTTAGTTTCCAGCATCGCACTTGTATAGTAGAGACGCACCAATTCCAATTATTATAATTATTTCTTAAACTTGTTCTCAAGTGTTACCCATTTTTCTTTAACAGCTACAGACTGAGTCAAGTACCAAATAAGATGAGGTTGTTATAAATTAATTCAATATGATCTTTGAAATCTATTCCGATTATGTTCCAGGTAGAAAATCAGGAGCTTAGTGTAGTTTGGAGTACGTATTTTACCACTGATGTCCTTACATTGAAGGTGACAACAGTCTAGAAAGTTTCTTACAATGTGACAGGTGTTTAATAGAATTACCTTCTGAGCTGCTTCCAGTGCCCTACTGACTCCTAAATGTTCAAGATGTTCACTGCATTTTACGTGCATATTGCATGTAGCCAAAATCACAATGGGATAAATAGAGGCATATTTCACATTGTTCCATATTGTCTTAACTTTATGACTCAGCTCGCTATACTTATGGACCTTGGCTGTATAGGTTTCCTGAAAATTTTGGTGAAGTGGACAAGCTATGTTGATGATGTAGACTCTTTCATCTTTTTTCTCTCGCATCACGATGTCGGGTCGATTGGCTCGGATATAATGATCCGCCTGGATAGTAACATCCCAATATAAAATGTAATCTTTGTTTTCTGAACCGGGTGCTTAAATAGATATATAGAAAGGCATCCATTCTGTTAAAAGTCCTAGGCTTAGGGCGAGTGATTGGTGTATAATGCCCGCCACATCATTATGTCTGTGCGTATATTCTCTCTAAGCCATTGTGCGACAATCATCAATAATGTGCTCGATGGATTCATTGGTATCTCCACATAATTGGTACCGGTCAACTACGTCTTTATTCCACAGGTGTTTGCTATAATTTCTGATGCTGACAACCCTGTTCTGAATCGCAATGATAAACCCTTCTATTTCTGAAAACAAGACGCCCTTTTTCAGCCAAATATAGGATGGCTCACTATCCACTTTATATTGATCTTACGTTTTAGGGGGCTCGCCGTGGATGGCCTTTTGTCTCCATTGCATTTCTAATTCCTCTATAGTTTTTGCTCTCATATTCGAGGCCTCTTCTAAGGACAAATTCAACAGCGTGTAGTCAAGATCTTTTTTAGAGATGGTGCTGTGAAGCGCAACATCTTGCTTGCTGTTAAAATAGTCTTGCAACTGTATAACTTGTGACTTACATAGTTTCTTGACATCTACAACGCCTCTACTCCCTCTATATCGTAGTAGAACTACCGTTTCAATCGTTGAATTATTAAAGTGCATTCAGTTCTTTGACATTTCTACGCGGATGGTTCTGCTTACCCATTCTATGTGGATGTTCGACCATTTAATGAACCCAAAGAAGTACGTGAGGACAGGGATGACATAGGCGCTGATTGCCCTGATATTGTTTGCTGGGTTTAGGAAACTCTTAAGAATCAATCTGAGTCTCGTGGTGAAGGCAAACGTTAGGCTTTTCTTAACTATCGTATACGGAATACTCTCAGATTCGAGAATACCCAGGTATTAAATGACTCGCCCTAAGTAATTGCCTCCATGTCATTCTCGAGCTCTTTCTCTAGCTCTGTGATTCTCATTTCTCCTCTGGCTAATTCACTGTTCTGCATTCATCTAGTCCGGACTCCATGTGGATATCTTTGGAAAATTCCTTTGTGACATCGATCACTGAGACATTAAATCATTATTTAATGTCTCAGGCTTAATCTGGACACTGCCCAATATGTCGAAGGCATTTTTTTTAGAGTTGGATTTTCGTATTTTTTTAAATACTTTGCACGGGGCTGTCCCGGTATATATTATCAGTCACGGATGCATTTTTGTAGTCAAGTGATCTGATAAGAGCAGTTTGCCTAATTTGAAATATTGGGCAAAGTCTAGTATTTACCCCATCATTTACGGATTGGGTTGCTGCCAAGTGCATGATGGGGTGACCTACAACTCAAGGAGGGTTCCGAATCACCAAAACCTCGGTGAAGGTACAGAGAAAAATTTCCAGAGTTACTCTACTATTCTGGATTTTTGTTTTTCAGCAAAAGTATGTCATCCCAGTTTATGATTTCAACTTACCTTTTGGGAACAAAATTTGACACATTTTGAATAAATTAGAGCTCAGTTATTCAAATGTAAAGAGTACTAAGACGTAAAACATGATTTATAATATAAGTTACGAAAGAAAGCGTTGATACAATGTCTGGTGAGCTTCTCTCTAAAATTATTTTATGGTTTAAATTTCGAAATTATTATTAATAAGTTCAATTAATTAATTATTGATTTTCATAAAAAATCTGTATTAATTTAATTACTTTTATATAATTAAGTAAAAAGTCAATAAAACTCCC
Source organism: Amphibolips quercusostensackenii (assembly GCA_032357855.1). Lineage (NCBI taxonomy): Eukaryota > Metazoa > Arthropoda > Insecta > Hymenoptera > Cynipidae > Amphibolips > Amphibolips quercusostensackenii. The sequence continues at coordinate 3,867,679 of JAUELO010000013.1, forward strand.
AGTTATATCTCTGATGATTCAGTGCAATTTACCACAAATTTACTTTGAATTAAACTTCGCACTAATTATTATTAGTGAACTTTTTATTTAGGATATTTCGTTTTGTTCGAGATTTCCACGGTTCAAGTTCTTTTCAAAATAAATAATAGAAATATTGGAGTTTACAGAGAGGATAACATGTATAATTTATTTGTTGTTTCCCAGGAAACAAAAATCCATTCACTTGTATTTGAATGGGTTTTGGGGTCTCCTGAATTGCGTATCTGTCACTGGAATTCCAGATTACTGCCCATAGGTTAGAGTGACTTTTGAATGAGAAATTAGCTATTTTAATCAGTCACGTAATTTTTACTCGGACCCATTCAGTCGAGATTATGAATCAGCATTAACCGATTGAAGACTATTATTTCCGATAGAAACTAATTTATTTGAAGTTTATAATTGTTAATTTGTTAAAATTAATAAATGAAATATTCTTAAATAAAATATTCTTTTTTTATTTTTGTTTCATTCATGTATAAAGTACAATCTTCATTTTAAAATTTACGAGATTTTCTGTACACGTTTGAGCCTATGGTAGAAGCTAGGAAAATAATTTTAAAAATGTATAAATATGGTACAAAAAAACTATGAAAATTTAACTGTGAAATAAGACAAAACGCTTTAAAAAATAATAAATATTTCCGGAGTTATTCACATTTTTATAAACATCGAAATTTTTAGTTTTTTTTGGCAATATCTTTTTATAGGATAGATATTTTAACTAATAGATATTTTAATTTCAAAGTACTTATATTAACAATAAATAATCAGTGAAATACTGACTAGAACACCGTATGCTAACATTGCTAAACGTAAAAATTAACGAAATATTTTACTACCTGAATATTTATAACTTCAGATACATCAGAATAGACACAGCTCTCATCAGTCTTTATCAATCTTAAAATAAAAATCCTTATCATCGTCCAGAATCATTATGATACTCGGAGATCAACTGAATCACCAAGAGCATCATTCGTTTCAATTTCCATTGAATCCATATAAGTAGTGTCTTTTATTAGAGACATTGAATTTGTATCAACGTAGAAGTAACCTTCGGTTTCAATTGCTTTTTGACTATCAATTTTATTTACTTTATCACTGTCACTTTGGGCAAGAAGTATCATTTCAGCTTCCGCTTCATATTCCATTTCGATTTCAATTGCTTTTCGACTATCATTTTCATCTTCTTTATCGCTTTCACTTTCGGCAGGAGGAATCATTTCATCTTCCACTTCTTCCTCTTCGTTTTCCTTTTCGGTTTCAATTGTTTTTTGGCTATTAATTTCATCTTCTTTATCGCTTTCACTTTCGACAGGAAGAATCATTTCATCTTCCGCTTCTTTCTCTTCTTTTTCTACTTCTTCCTCTTCTCTGGTCGTAGAGTCTCCAAGTCGCTTTTCTACAGCTTTTCGGTCTTTTCTTTTAAGATCAGATATCTTTGATCTAATATACGCACAAACTTTGTCTAATTCTTCATCGACAATTACATAATCGACTTTCAGCTTTTCACTTAAGTAGTATATGAAAATATCTAAAAATAAAAGTCAATTATTACAGAAATATATATAAACATAAATAAGAAAAATATACTGTAAAGATCTTTTTGCAAGTTCATTACAAACCTTTTAAGCATAAAATATTTTCATTGTCTAATTTATATTGCGGTTTTGTCAATCCCTTATAACGGTTTAGACCCTTTCCCAGTAATCGTAGCATTCTTTAACGTATTGTACCCCAATATGACTACCGCTAAGTTTTTAGCAATTTGCGAGAAAGTCTTGACATGATCTACACAACATTAAAAACTGTCATATCCTATTCACTTATTTCTGCCAATGCAAATCTAAAAAGAAAATCAACAAATAAGTAAACATTATTCAACATGAAACATTAAGAAAACTTTTTGGTTACAAATGTAGGCTCTCCTTAATATAAACATTAATTATAAAAATTGTTCAAATTATCATGCAAGTGACATTATTCAGAAATAATGAAATGAATTTTTACCAATTTTCCAGTTTCATCAAGTTCTCCAGCCTTTATTGTCGAGTCATCTTTCCTTTTTTCTTTTTCAACCGTTAGTTCTGTTGATATAACTGTAAAAAATTAAGGTAATAATATTTACCATTATTATGTACTGAATAATTGTAAATCATCCAAAATTTATATAGAATATAAACCTTTCAGTGTGTCTAGGTGCTCTACCGCTACTCTTTGAAGTTCTCTATTTAAAGATCTTAGTTCTTCCAATTCTTTTTCTTTTCTGAGAATCATAATCTTCCTTCCTTCTAACAATCTCGAACTTTCCTCTAACCGTTTTAAACTTTCTTGTAATTCCTTATCCTTCCGTTTAAGCTGATTCTCAGTTTCCTCTTTGAAGGCTGCATAATCCTGACTTTTTTTTGTCAAATAACATATTTATTCATGTAAAATCTTTTTTTCTTCGACACATACACTATCCTGAAAAATGAAACGATTTCACAATGAAAAAAAGGAGTTGCAATTGTCAGAAATTATGGTAAATGATAATGGGTCAAAATTTCAAGTATCTTGTACACTCACACACATGGTAATTTGTGGTTGATCGTCAATGACAGTTGATTGTGAGGAAGAGGATTCCTGGCTATTTTTAGGACTGCACTCCTAAAAAAATAATATTATAAATATTAAAAGTGCTGGTTACATTGACAATTCTTAAGGATTTGTTAAGGTCTTTGAAAAAATTTGTTAGTGAGAATCTTACCCCTAAATTGGTAGAGTCGTCGTTCTCAATAGTACTCATCTCATCATGAGATGTTTTGAGACCTTTAAATGCAAATCCGATTCCATTCAATTCCGCGAGAGGTTTTCGAGGCTGTTGAGAAGGTTTTGTCAGGACAATCTAGAAGAAATGAATCACTTTTTAATTAGTTATAAACGAAAAGAAATAAGATGCCTCAATTTAATTTTAAGTTTTGTATCGAAAGGAATCTTGCAAGAAGTCCTAGTCTTATTTTCAGACAGCATTAAAATGAAGACATGTCCTCCTTTTTATCCTCGATTATTTTTTAAAATTACGAGGATTTTCAAATTACTCGTGTTGGTATATCTTGACCAAAAATAACACGAGAGCTTCAAAAATGTGATGTAATATATAACCTCTTTATTGACGACAGGAACACTTTTAGAAACCATTGAATGCTTTTTGGGTATATTAAAAACAGCTGCTAAATTCTTCTCTTTTGTTCCTAAAGGCTTGCAAGATGTAACTGGTGTGTCTTTCTTCGGACGTCCCTGCAATGTAAAGTTAAATATTTCACATTTTCAAATTGTATCGTATGTAAAAAGATCATCAAATAATATCTAGGGTATAAGAAATCAGAATTCGATTATAGTAAGAGCGAAATAAGGTATTCATTGAATCTACATATATTTTTTTGCGTAATATGTCTACGTACTCATGGTTTTTGAATAACCGATGTTGCTGTTCTCGCAAGAGGAACCTTATTCAATCCAACAGTAAGTTTCACCTTCTTGTTCACCTAAAAATTAATATCAAGTAAAGAGTACATGTTTAATGTATATAAACAAATTAAAATTGCATCCCTCAGGTAAAGAGAGTTTTTATCTCTTGAACATGAGTATACATAATATACTAATGCCTTACACTATGGATTTTTCATCAACAAATTATAAATAAATTAAACATTCAAATCCGAAATCAAATTCAATCTCAAAACATACGTGTAAATATTTTTCTGGCAATGCTTCTCCATGACCTTCTTCAAGTTCAGTACTACTACTTTCTGATGCTGAAAGAATTGAACTCGGAGGCGGTGGTGCAAGTCGTTTACCAGAAATTATCTTCTTTAAATCATCCAACGTTTCTGAAAAATTAATATATGAAACATTAATATAATATACATAGTAGTAAAAAAAAAATTAGCACTTAAGAATAACGTTTACAGTTCTCGTGCAATTTTACGTGGATTCTTCTAAATTACTATCCGAATTTCACATTGAATTTTCACATGAATTTCTACGTGGATATTCTCACCGGGATTTATAGTGTAATCTGGCTCAAAATTCGAAGAATTTGCATTATTATTTACGAATAAAATTCCTTCCAACTTCGTGGAGGTAAAATTAAATTATGAAATTTTTATTATTCAATTCACGATCAAATATTGAAACTCATTTTTATATTTATTATATTTAAAGTTAAAAAAGAGGTGAGAAAATGCAGTAAACTGCCATAATTGAAATAATATAATAAAGGACCCCGCACCAAATGTGAAATATTCTAAATAAATTTTTTCTTGTATTTTCAAACCGGGAAAGCAATAATAATAGAATTTTTCACAATAAGCCATTCGGGGCGGCGTCCTTTTCAAAAGTTGTACTGTATAAAAGTAACGTAGTTAAATGCAAAATTCTTACCTGCAAAATGTAGCACTACTCCATTTTTGTAACTTTCTCCAAACTTTATTTTGTACAGTTGATTTTTGCGGTACGCCAAAGGATTGAAGCGTTTTACATCTTCAGACTTGACCGTTACCCGCTCTTTGGTGTCTGATAAGAGCACGTGGACGAACATTATAAAAAATATATGCGCGTATTATTTAATAATCACTTTAACACTTTTACAACTTCTTCAGTCCTTTCCTTCATACACGAAATGTTCAGAATAAATCACAAACACTCTAATTATGCTGCTTTGTCTGCTGTGTCTAATTATACTGCTTTGTCCTTTGTTTCACTTTTTACGCGATTTGGTAGATTTAAAGTTTCGTTTCGACTTGCTCCCTAACTCCCACCAGAGCTGCTAGAATGGGGGGCCCGTACTCCCAATAGGAGCTCCGTGCTTAACTGCGCATGTTTCACGGGCGATAACTTATTGGTTACTATTCGCGCGCTGTTTAAAATTCTAAAAAAATACATTTCTTTTGTTTAATTTAAATAATGGTTTTTTAGTTTATAGAATACTCCATTACACCAAAATTATGTAATTCTGGACCAAATTAAAAATTATTTAAATCCCTATTCTGTAAATGAAAAATGTAGTTTATAATTATACTAGTAAATTATATTTTTATTTACAGAATAGTGATTTAATTATTTTGAGTTTTGGTCTAATAGATAATTCTATAAGTTAAAAGTCCATTATTTATAATAAACAAAAAAAGCATTTCTTAATAGCGTTTTAAATAGAGCGCGAAAAGCAACGAATTAGACGCCAGCATGCACAATGCATGCGTAGTTGAGCACAGAGCTCCTGCTGAAAGCGTCAACTCCGTCTCTGTTGGTAGTAGGACCAGCAGAGTTGACGCAATAGAATTCATATACATTTTTAGGTTAAAAAATTGCCAAATATTCCCGAAGAGTTTCGATCGACAAGATCAACGACGCGAAGAATTGTGCGTGACTGGTTATGTAAATTTGTGATCGACAGTGAATTAATATATATGAAACATAAACAATAAACATTAGTTTATGTTTTTTTAGACATTTGAAAGTGATTAGGTACAGAGAGTTCAGGTAAGACATATATGCATACATCCCTGCTGTGTTTCTAAGTTGGAAGGTGTTGGATATAACCTCAAAATTCCAACTCGATGCTCATCATATTTTAAAAATAGAGATTAAAAGAAATTTTTTTAGTAAAAATACATATAATTACAAATGCAAATAATCTTTCACTTTGTTATGAAAGTAATATAATTTTTTTCTTTCAATAGGTCACTCTTGGCGCAATGGGAGATAATGATAAAAAAGAGGAAAATCCTCTTAAAGGGTGTCAATGTAAATTACGTTTGGATTCCAATTTCACAAAAAAAAATGGTTTCTGATCGAACGAATTTAAGGTGGAATGTCAGAACCCAAAATTTCAAAATGCAAGGTATGTTACAACTTTATGAAATTAAATAATTCGAAATTACCAGCTGTCATAATCAGCAATTATAAGTGTTCAAAACTAAAACAGATGCAATTAGAAGCCTTGAAAGTTCAATTATATATTTAAACATAAAAATTGTGTAGTTTCAGGTACAAATCATTGAACATTGTCAAGTATTAAAAGTAAAGTATTAATAGTGTAAATATTTTTAATTCAAAAATGAAAATATTAGAAAGAAATATTTTACAAACATAAAATGTTTATACCTTAATTTAATGAAGATATGGACGTATGTTCATTGAAAGTTCAATTTATTTTCAATTAATTCAAACCATCTACAAATTTCTGAGATTAAAAAATACTTGAAAATTACAGTTATCTAGCCAGTAAGAATTTGCTGAATTTTATTAGAATTAATTAAGTTTTCCAATTTCAATTAAGTGCAAAACAGTTTATAATTTTAAATTAGCGTCCTCACATCTCGGGAGTTTCTTTTTATTTTTATAAAAAATAAAAAATTCGACTTTAAACTGGATAACTTATTGGAATCGAAATTTTTTGACCTCAATTGAGCAACACTTCAGCTGTAAAAGAGTCTTTTTTATATCTTGTTCTGTAGATACCATGCAAGAAAATCAGCCTTCCGAAAAACTGGTGACAGAAGTGGAGTTCCAAGAAATAAAAGAATTTTTGGATCCTTCATACCTGGATACTTTCACGAATATGGAATATAACTCGTTAACACAATCTGTTGAGGATATAGATGATCTATTAGAAGAGGAAACCTCTCTAAAGGAATTGAGAACTTCCGAAAGTGATGAATCCACGACCATGGTATGCGACGAAGAAGAATGCAACCCACAACATAGTGAAAAGGAGTACAACGAAAAAAACTAGTTTTTAGAAGCTGTCAGTGAGAAAGAAGTTCGCTCTCACTTATTGCAAGAAAACATGATAACGTTTGAAAATTCAAATATAACTGTAGGTGATGTTGCAGAAATGATTTCGGCGTTATCTGCACGATTTAATTTTACTTACGAAGCGCGTATTAAGATTTTTGAGATGCTCAAAATTTGCGCTTGACCTGAATATATTAATATGAAGATTTCGAATTACATGTTTTCAAAGGCATATGATCCACCAGAGGAGAAATTTACTCTCCATTTTTATTGTTTAAAATGTACTGCTAAGTTGCTTGTAACGAAAAAAAAAGAATTTGCCTCAGATAAATGCAAAGAAATTATTTGTGAAAAATGTAGTCATCAGCATCAACTTTCTCTAAACTCTGAAAATTATTATGAAATAATTGATCTGAAGTATCAAGTAGAAAAAGTACTGAATAACTCAGAAGTTTCTAGGGAATTTGTTAATGCAGTTTATTTAAGAAAACCACAAAATCAAAAGGACATAATTAGCGATGTTGATGATGGTGAATTACACCACAAAATTATTAAAATACATCCTAATGCTATAACATATAACGTGGCCACAGACGGGGCTACAGCAAAAAATCCATTGAAGTGTAAATTAGGATTTTGACCTATACAAATACTATTTAATAATTTACCATTGTCACTAAGATTTAAATTCATTATCCTTGTTGGCATAGTGATGCTTTATCACGAGCCAGGTCCAGCTTTACTCAATTTATTTCTCGAAAGTTTTGTAGTTGAAGCATTAGCATTGAGTGAAATAGATATACCAGTTACAGTGGATAACGTTACATACTATATAAAGTTTATTCCTTTGCTTTCTTCTGTGGACTCCCCGGCTCGAGCATTGATGCAAAATAGGTTAAAATTTAATGGATGCTACGGTTGTAGTTTTTGTTATGCTCGTGGAACATACGCTAATAATGCTATAAGATATCCATCTGAAGTAATTGATTCTCCATTAAGGTCAAACGAATCACATAAAAAGGACGTACAAGTCTCTCTTACATGTAAGTCCTTATTGAAATCGTATGGAGTGAAATGGACATCAGTAATGAGTTCTCTTCCTTATTTCGACATGGTTTGATCATTTTGTTTTGATTATTTGCACACTGTTCTCTTTGGGCCTGTAGAAAGTTTCGTAACGGTAGATTCTAATTTTTCACGATCAGTTATCAGGAAAATTGATGAACGATTATTGTCAATTCAACCTAGTCATGAAGTTTTCAAGCTTCATCAAAAACTTAGTGACAAGTCGGTATGGAAGGGATCGGATTGGAAGTCCTGGTTCTTATTTTTTAGCTTACCAATGTGCCTAGATTTATTGCCAATGAACGTTCTAAGACATTATGCGTTATTAGTTAAATCTTTGTATACACTTCTGAAAGTCGAAATAAGTGAAGAAGAAGTTAATCAATGTGATCTTGATTTGAGAAATTTTGTAAGAGGGTATGAAGAGTTGTACGGTATAGGTCACATGACATTTAATGTACACATGCTTATACATATTGTACAGCGTGTAAGGTACACTGGTCCTCTTGCTGTCAATTCAACTTTCCCCTTCAAAAGCAATATTGGATTCATTAAAAATTTAATAACTGCAACCAAAGGCGTAGGTTTTCAAATTGCCATGAAATCTATGCAATTTATGTCCTATAAGTGTAAACAACGAAATTTTTCTACTTCGCCAAATGCCAAAGTATTCTGCGAAAGTCTTTTTTCTGCTAAAAAGTTCACACTTTCTGCAAAATTTAAAAAGGGAGTTACATTGTTTGGAAAGCCTACGCTATCAACTGATGCTGATACTGCAGGAGCAAAGATATTTTCAGATTGCATTTATAAGAGTCACACCTATCATAGCGTAGATTACAATCGTGCTTCTAAATTTAATGATACTATAATTCAGCTAGAATGTGGATCAATAGCGCAAATTTGAGAAATCATCAATATGCCAGATGATACAGATGTCTATTTACGCGTGTGGAAATTGGATTCGAAGAAAATGATCATCGAAGACTTGGAAATCCCACATATTTCGGAAATTGTAGGTATCTTAGATAAGATTCTTGTACCTTTGAAAACAGTACAATCTAAAATAATTTTTTTGCAATTTGAAGACAGAAATTATGCCTGTAAACTACCAAATTGTATTGAAAGTAGTTAACTAGGAAATATTTACAGTTTACTTCCCTTAGAATGTAAAATTGCTGCTCTCAGTATATATATACAATAAATATTATATTACGAAAAAAGTTTCTTCATATTTTTTATGACTTTCATTTAAAGTTCGATGTACCTCTTTAGTTTTAGTTATTTATTATATTTTGTAAATGAGTTAATAGTTCATTTACAGCTAAAATACATTTTTAGTTAATTGTTAGTTAATTATTTCACTAATTTTTAATTTATCTCATTTACTTTATTTTTTTGCTTCATTTCTATAATTTGTATTTTATTCATTATTTACATTTAATTTCCTTTATTTGCTATAGATTTAAAATTCTATAAACATAATTTATTTTTAATTTCTTTAATTCTTATTTAATCTGCAATTGCCAATTGAAAGTTAATATTTCATACTTCTCATTGAAATCAATTTATTGTTTACAAGTGTAATCTGCATTTCCCACCCAGTTTAACATAACCTCAGGTAACTTCCACGGTGCAGATTCACACTCATTCAAAGTTCCTATATGTGTATCGTATTATTCCCATTGAGTGTGATTTTTTAAGACCTCCATTTCATTTTGAATTTCAACCGATTCATGCGCCCATTACTGAATTGTATATTGCCATTAGAATTTATTTGAGGTTAGTCAGTCTCATTCAGCTCTATTCACCCAACATTTTAACCAATCTGGAGTGGCAGATTTAAATCATTGCGCACAGCTGACAGATTCAAAACGTCGTTAACCGATTTAATTTTTATTCCCTGGATATGCAAATGACAGATACACAATTCAAACCGAAGCGCTTTCTATCGTTTTTTTTCCTGGTTTGGTATTTTA
>JAUELO010000013.1:3961515-3973099 GCA_032357855.1 Amphibolips quercusostensackenii
CTAGAAAAATGGGCCAAGCTTTATTTGAAGAAGGGAAAACTTAATTGCATCCCTAAAGACCCTGAGCTCGTCAACAGAAGCGCTATACGACACCTCGGTGCTGGCGAGGCCGGTGTTGTTTTTATAGATAAATTTAATTATTTTCATATTAATTTCAAAAATAGTTTCTTAGAATTCATTCAAGTTTATGTAATTATGTTAGTATATTCAAGTTTATAAAGGCATGCATTTATAAAAATTTACCTCGAAAAAAAATAAGTTAAAAGTTGAAAAATGCACCCAGAATAGTGTTGGAAAGGGACAGGGTCCATAAGGCCACTTTTCGGACCCTTTAAATATGGCTCAAAATCGACAAAATCACTTTCTTACACGCTTGGAAGTAATATTCAGTTAATTCCAATCTAAATGGAACATGTGTGATTGTCCGCGAAGAAAAGGACCTAACGCGCAGTAGCTTCATTTTACAGGAGGAACGATTGCTGAGGTGGTCCAACATGGGAACTCCATAGGAGCGCCTTATTTTGCAGTTTAATAACAGTTTGAATTTTTCAGATATAGGAATAATATTTTTTATCATGAACGAGCAAGTAAAAAACTATCGATTCTTGTGGAAAACTAAACATCCATTTTTCCCGCGTTAGGTCCCTTTCTTTGCGGACGGACACATCCATTTTCGCACGGTGAAGTACAAGTATCTTCTTTTGAATCCAAAAATCCTAGAAATCATCGTTAATGGTTTCCTGTATGATATACTTCTTCTATTTGCACTGATGTTACTCTACAGATATCAGCATATGTATAAATGACAGTGGACGGGTGAGGAGAAGGAGCAGCACTGCAGTATATCCACGTACGTATTCATGTACTTTGGATCAGACTCTGAAACCTTTTTAACCCTTACATCAAGTATATTCAGTTATGTTCATATGCACATATGTATGCTGGTAGAGCTCCAAGTACTTCCATTTAGATTGGAATCAACTAAACATTACTTTTTAATATTTTCGAGTTGATTCAGAGTACGAAATATTGACTCAGCTCAATCGAACATCGAGTTTTTTTCTGCACACTTCAAATAACTGGTAGTCTCCTGACGTACAAAAACACGTGTTATCTAAATTTTTAATATTGTATATTGCTTTATGTTTTGGTATTTATCAGGCTTTTTAATTGCAAAATGTGTCCTATTTTAGCGTGAAACAAAAAAATATTGTTATTTCATTATATGTGACGTGGAACGGAAGAAACCAGCCTTAGGATCGAAAATGAGTTTCCGAGAAAAAGCAGATTAAAGTGAAAGGAAGATGAACAGGTAGCAAAGGGTCCCTCTTACTAACACTGTTGAGCGGCCCGTATCTGTGTGAAGGCTCCAGAAATATGAATGAGAACAACGGCTGACTTACGGCCGACTGTGAACGACTACATGAACGATAGCAATGAATAATAATCATATGTATTATTTTAATGTTTTATTACGGCTTATAAAATAAAATTGAAAAATGCCTGGATAAACTATCAGCAAAAACTGTAAAATCGCGCGCATCGAGTGATCATCAACCGAGCCAAACGGATTAGAGCTTCGGAGTATCACACAGACACGACGCGTGAGAGTGTGGGTGCAAGAGTCGAGCGCGATGTGAATAAAATCACCTCCTAACTATCACCTCCAGAAAATTCAATTTTGATCGTAGAGAAATGGGGATTTTTTTATTCTATAGAGGAAATCTACATTATTAAGAATCAATAAAAACAGGAAAATAGATTTTTCGGTCCTAAGGCTGGTTTCTTTATTCCACGTCACAATCGCCACACATATTAAAATAATAAATAAATAATAAATACCATAATAATTGTTATAGGTACCTTATTGGTTTTAAAGTTGTGGCAAATTTTGTATATGTACAGTTTTTACTAGTAAACAATAATGAGGAATGATAATTTCTAAAAAAAATGTTTTTCATAATTTAGAATGTTTGTACTTTGTGAAAAGACATTTCAAATTTTAGAAAATCAACTTTTTCAGAAATGTCTGCACATGACTCAATATAAAAGCATGCTTTTTGCACATTTACAAAAATTCTAAATTAAGGAAAACATTTTTTTTCAATTTTAACTTCTTATTATTGTTCACTAACAAAAACTGTGCACGTACAAAATTCCCTATTTGAGTGCCGTTTTTGGGCCTTTAAAACGGGCTTTATAAAAAAAAATGGTAAAATACCGTCTTTTTGCGAAAAGTGCGTAATTGTTTAACTAGGATTCCAGAAATTAGGTCTGGAATTCATTAAAAAATAATATTTAAGACTCTTCAAGGGGTGCTTTTTTAATGTTCATAGGAGGTGATTCTTTTTAAATAAACCGTTTTCTAATTCTAATTGTAAGTTTTGATACAAGTATATTTAAAAACCTAAGTGTTAGTTGGGTCTATAAATGAAAAGAAACTACACATAAATTTATATTCTTTACAAAGTGAAGTTACTTTTTTCTAAGAGTGGTACCCTAGTTTTCATGAGGTATATTACTTTTCTTAAAAAGACGGTATTTCACACATTTCAACTTTATAAAGGTCGCATTTTTAATCATTCAAGGCCGAAAGTATCTACGGTATATTGAGAAAGCACATTAAAAAATTTCTAACCCCATATATAGGGTGTTTTTTCACTTTTAGGGGTATTATTCTGAATCAAAGAAGGGGAAAATTATTTTCAGTGACGTTTAAAAATCGAAACAGAGATCCGGCCGGATAGACACAGTTTTTACCGGGCGCCGACCAATTTCCCAGGGCGGGATCTGGTTAAAAAAGTCACGGTAAATAGCTCGAATTCCGCCTTCAATACCGGCAGGACCTGATCGGGTAATCCCGCCACAGAGCGTTTGCTTCAGGCGAAAAATTGATAACTTGATCTTCCCTATAAGGCTCATCGTATAGAATTCGTTGAACTTTAAGGACACATGCAGGACTCGGATGCAATAACTGGCCCGGCGCTCGAACAGCCACATAAATATCGTCCAATCGTCTGAGACCATGCATATTTTAAAAGTCACAAAAATAATTTTGAAAAAATATGGGCTTGTAGAGAATGAGAAAACGGAACCTTTTTCTCTTTGCAGTCTTTTTCCACATAATTATTCTTAATAGGAAAAATGAAAAACTGAAAAAAATTGTAACTTTAACGTCAATAAGATTTTAAAATGTAAATCGTCTTAACTTGGCCAAATATTGTTGAAATTCTTTAAAACTTGATGTGCACACTTAATATATTATACTGATGTTCACAAAAAAAGCAAAAATCGCAAAATAATCTATTCTAAAATAATATTTAATTGCGAAACGAGAACGGTCTCTAACTACGTTTTTATGTCTTCGCGGACTAAAAGTATCGAGGGAACTTTCGGTTTGAAAAAACTTCCTTTAAGACATTTGTTCCTAAGTACTGAGGGAACATTTCTAGAAAGTTAATTAAAAACGAGGTAAACTATTTCAATACTATCATTTATTTGATTATAAGATATATCAATACAAATATCATCTAAAGCTTTCAGACATAATCAGAAACTGCAAGAGAAGTCCCCGACAATAACAACAAAGCTCAGAAAAATTCTGTAAAGAAATATGCTGCAAAAAAAAGTTTCGTAACAACAACATCTGCGAAAGAAGTTTCAAGCAACAGCAATGCTATAAAAACTTTTGTGAAGAAAGCATCTCCTAAAAAATGCGCTGCAAAACATTCCCTCAGAAAATCTGTAAAAAGATAACTTTTAGTTTATTTAATGCCAAAGAAATATTTGTATGAAAGTGATTTGTGTAAGTTAATTAGATAACCTGTCAAATATTAATGTAAATAAAAACTTTTCAAACCTACTTTTATCAATAATAATATAATTTCCCTAGGAGACATTTGTTGTGTAACTTGTTATGCCCGTGCGTTTCCGCCTATAAATTGTAATTTGCATTGAATGTTAGCGACTTAAATTTGAGACTGTTTAATGGATTTTCTTTTATCAAAAAATAATACTTAAAAACCAGACTTAGATACTTCATTAAGGAAGCGCATAAAGGTCCATAACTCGATTAGGGCCGAAAAATCGATTTTCGGTTTTTTATTGATTCTGATTAGACAGTTTTTTTAAAAAGTGTTTTCAGGTATTTTTCAACTTTGTTTTATAAATCGTAATAAAACATGAGAATAACACATAATATGATTATCATTCATTGCTATCATTCATTTTTTACCGTAGTTGGTCGTAGTCAGCTCTTAATCTCATTCATATTTCCCGAGCTTTCACACAGCCACACGCCGCTCAACTGTGTTAGTATTAGAGCCTATTTGCTACCTGTTCATCTTTCTTTCACTTTTATCCGCTTTTTCTCGTAAACTCATTTTCGGGCCTAAGGCTGTCGTCACATATTTCGTTATGCTGATATTTTGTGGAAGTGGCGATTATTTTAACATGTTACCCATAAAACATTCTAAAATCAAGTCCTGCAAAGTAAAATGGTGAGTATGATTCTCGATTATATGCTTCATGTTCGCAGATTTAACGTCGACGGCGTCGCACGCTTACTTATAAAATTGATATTTCCATCAATTTTAGGTGAATCGACCTGAAAGTTGACAGAAATCTCCTTCATTACTGAGGAACAAACGTCTTACCGGAAGTTTGTTCAAACTAGAAATTTCCTCGATACTTTTTCTCGGAGAAGTCATAAAAACGTAGTTACTGACCGTTCTCATTTTGCAGTTAAATATTATTAAACAATAGACTGTTTTGGGAGCTTTGCTTTTTCTATAGGCAATCAGTATAGTATATTGAGTGTGTACACCAAGCTTAAAACAATTTCAACAATATACAATACAATATAACAACAACTTTTCTCAGTAATTGGATAGGGCTGGCTTTAATCATTGATGCTAAAATGTGCTAGCGATTGTTTTATAGTTGGAACTACGTGGTGATTTGAAGTTAAGAAGGAGGAAAGAAAAAATAAATATACAGCACTATAATTTAATTAAAAATAATAATTATCCCCGCACTAAGTGCGGTTCTCAAACTGGTCCCTAAAATTAGGTTAATTTGAATTACGGGTCACGATTTTATATGCGAAATACGAGGAGATGACGGGACTTTTATATGTGCATTCTCAATCGTGGCGAGAAACTGAAACTTATTAGTGTCAACGCAGTCTCAGAAGGTGCACTGGAAAAAAGTAAATGTTGTTGGTTTGAAGAATTTAAGCAAGCTAATTTCTGTTTTACTGGCCTAATAAATTTTTAAATTATACTTTTTAAGTAATAATTTACAAATAATATTAAAATCCGGTGAGTTGTATGAAATCATCATATGCGCCTGATTATATGATTTTTAACTAGTGTAAAATTATGTTTAATACAGTTTAACTTAGTTTTAGTTTTAAATGCTTACGTTTTTGTATTGTATGACTAATTTAATGAACATAAAATATTAACTCGAAAAGCAAACTATGTTTGAAAGAATGCAAGAAATTGCATTAAATTAGGACAATTCATAATATATGCGCATAGTATGTAGTGTATAAACATACTAAATCGTTTTTGTTAAGTTGAAATTTAAAGCTGAAATTTATTTCGTTTTGTGAGACAGTGTATATGATTGCCGAGTGAATGTACTCGATTTTAAGTGGTTACAGGGTGCATTCAGGTGATATTAGAGTGATCTCAGGTCATTTCAACCGACTGACTTGGATTGCAGGTGATTGTTAGTGATTGCAAGTGATTTCACGGTGATTTCAAATGATTGAAAGGGGATTGCAATAACGTTTGTACACTGATTGTAAGAGTGATGCACCTTTTGTTCTTACGTCACTCGAAATTTGAATACATCTGAGGAATTTTATTTTCTAGAAATTTTTGTTTGAAAGGTTCCGTGTGTGATCTCAAAATGTGATAAAAATTCGAAGGTTGTGTAGTGACGCATCACTCAAAGTTTTTTACGTGAATTACATGTAATTTACGTAAAACATCCTTTCAGCACCAGGAGTTTTAAGTTTTTAAATTAAATTACATGATCAATTGCTGTAGAAAACCACGTAAATTACCTAGGGTAAATTACGTTTCAATCCCGGCCTACAAGATACAAAGAGCTTTTAAATATAATCGATTTTTTTCGAAATTTTTACGCTTAATTTACGTTCACGTGAAAAGAGTCGATGTTTAGAGTCGCGATGTTTTTCATGCAAATTAGTATATGAAGTTCTAGACGGTTGCACCGCTGCGTCGCACTACCGTTTTTTCGAATTCGGCACATCGGCGTATCCACACACGGACGTGATCTAAGGCACTAAGTTGATAATGTGCAAATTAAACTAAATTGGCGTACCAAATTGTGAGTGATCTGGAAAGATCTTTTTGGAAATCCAATGTAAAAATAGTTCAAAATAAACTCAGAAATCCGAATACATTACAGTAAAGAAAAACACTGCCTGACTTTGATTTTGTGACACGAATAAGCGCAGGTCATTCTGATAGGATTTTCCCCGTAGATCACGAATCCAAAAACGAAAATGCTTCAACACGACAAGAAACCATAGAAAATTATAGAAACCATTGAAATTATTAGCAATAGATTTATTCAATTTAGCTATTTAGCCATGGACTTAAATTTCCTGGTAGCATTTACTTAATATTTTTACTAATTAACAAAGCAATTTTCCAATTAATTATGTGAACTTTTAACATAAGTGTTTCAAAGTTAACTACTGAACTTGAATTTGAATATCTCTAACATAACCTCTCAAGAACAAAGCTTCTGCAATTCTTAACCTAATTAACCTATAATAGATCAGGCTTTTTCGTTGGGATACTATGCGACATTTTATAAAACTGAAATATCCTTTTAAATGGCCTAACTTTACAATTCTTCGTACGTATCAGGTAATTTTGAGGTTTCACAATTTAAAGTCAGTCATAGGTCTTAGTCAGAATTAGGGTCATGAGAAAAATCTAAGGGGGTAATAGTGGGAACTAGGGGCATGAACAAAATCTGAGGGAGTAATAATGAGTTAGGGCGTGGCCAGAATCATTGTATGTGCTCAAAACAGTCAATTTAAAAAGTGGGAGTCATATATAATGAGCTACTAACAGTAGACATAAAGTTTCCTATAACATTAATGACTTCATCAAAAACAAAATTACTACAGCAAAATTATCAGATAAAATAGAAACGTGTCGACTAAGACTCTAGACTGAGTCTACCCGTACAAAGAGCCTTACCAGGCAAAAGTTTGCAGATCCTCTTCGATGGAGATTTTCCAAAATAAAAGGGGTATGGCAATTTTTCCACTGCAGACCTACGTCGGACCCAGAGTCGTATATACTTTAGGTGCTAGCTACGAAATTATTTTATTTAAATTTTGATAGATGTTACTTAGTTCAATCAACATAGCTTGATCAAGGGTCATTAGCCTTCTTACTCTCCGGTAAGACTTTGGCGAAAACTTGAAGCCCAAGTTTTTCTTGACATTTTTAAAAGATCTGGTTTGGTACCAATAGCCGCAATAGTAATAGTTAAGGCCTAAGATATAGTTTCCTTTTGTCATAGTGGGCATTTGCAGATAAAAACTTCTCAAAAGAAGTATTGTTGAGTTCCACTCCAGGTGAAAAAGTCGAATTTGAATTTTTAGAGTGGCCTAGAATACTTCTTAAATCTAGTCAACATCTCGACAAAGATCTTCTTTGTGGTGCGACGTACTCGTCGAATCGTGAATTGTGTTCCGTGATGTCGGCGGGAGAATTTCAACGGATCTAGAGCACAGCATTTTAACTTTTCGACTATCCCTGAATCTTTTGCAGTATCTCTGAAGTTCATAAGGTTTTTACATGTCCCTGGAAGTTTCTCGCAGTCGGCAAGAATACACTGCATAAAAATTCACAGAAAAACAAAACAGTCTTTTAAACAGGCCTTACAGACCGGACCCTATATCCCTTATTGTACCCTATATTCAGTTAAATTCCTTAAAGTATCTTATTTTCAAGATATGGTCCCTATGGTACCCTATTTGGAGTCCATAATGGAATTTTCAAAAAAAAATTAATAAAATCGCATTTTGAAAAAAAAATTAGCAAAAATCGGAGAATTTTTGTAAGGATTAACTGTTAAAAAAAATCAGGGATGCCCCACAATAACTATTAACAACTTTTTTTCTCAAATCAATATTTAGTCACTTTTTGAAATGAAAAGATCACATTGGTCACTTTCTTTCAATAAATTAACTGATGTGTTACTCACTATTCAATTTATGTCTATACCTATTTCTGAATTGTCTTGAATTCTTTTGAAATATTTCAGGGTATTTTGTAAGATTCCGAGAAATTTGTAATAGATTTTAATAATTTGAATAGATTTTTAAGATCTTAGGGTATTTTCAAAACTTTTCAGGAATTTCAAAAATTTTTTATTTTAAATATTTTAGGGAATTTTAAAAGATTCTAAGGAATTATTAATTGATTCCATTAATTTGAAGAGATTTCAAAGCGTTTTAAATATTTTAGGTAATTAAAAAATATTTCACGGCATTTCCAAGAGATTTAAACAAGTTAAAGGAATTTCGAAGGGTTTCAGTAATTTTAAGAGATTTTAATTTTTCAATGGATTTTAAAGAATTTATTGGCAAGAAATAAGAGATTCCGTAGGGTTTTAAAGATTTGAAGAGATTTTCAAATATTTTTTGCATTTTATTTGTAATTTGTTTAGAACTCATCACTTTATTCTGAATTCTTTTTAATTTATTTGAATTCTTCTAAATTCACACAATTTTAATCAATTTAATGGATTTAAAAATTTTTTTTTTTTTTTTTTTCATCTTCAAGTCTTTTAAACTCACCCTAAATTCGTAAAAATTTCATGAAATTCTTTTGAATGCCTCTTTAATTTTTCTAAACTCATTTCAAACTTACTGAATTCAATAAATTTTTTCATATTTTTGAATTGTTTTGAATTCACTTGGTTGGTTTTTAAAATTCATTTTGATTTTGTATGCGTTTCATCGAATTCTTCTCGTTTCCCATAAATTCCTCTAAATTCACTCAAATTTTACTGAAATAAATGGATTTTTTCGATTTTTAAAAATGTTTCCAATTTTGGTGAATTGTTTTCAATTGCATTGTCGTTATTAGTCACTTTTTGCCTTATAAATTAGCAGAGTTTTAAATAATTTATCAATTATTTTTTAGAATTCACACCAAACTCTTGTTAATTTACCCTGAATTCTTTTTAATTCTTTGGATATCTCTTGAATGTTTTTAATCACTTCATTTCTTCTAAATTCACTTAACTCTACCTAATTCAATGGCTTTATTTGAATTTTCAAAACTGTTTATTTTATTGATCCGGAAGTCTTTTAACCTCACTTCGAATTCTTAGGCATTTCATCAATTTCTTTTCAATCACCTTGAATTTGATGAATTTCATCGCATTCTTCTCGTTTACCTCAAATTAATCTAAATTTGTTCCAATTTTACGAAAATCGATGGAATTTTTTTTATTCAAAACATTTTTTCCAATTCATTTGATTTCAACTTGAATTGAAGAGCGAAAATCCTAATAGTATTAAGGGCCATTCTCAGAATTTTCTAGGGCGACGGAAAACCATAATAATTCAACGTATGTTCACAAAAATTTATAGCATTAAATTTATATTTTCTTTTTTACCGAATTAATTATATTATGGAGGAAAATCCACGAATTCTAATATTCCACGAAGTAATGAGCTCTCAAAGTGTAGGGAGAGTTAAGTCCAAGGACATGGCAGTCCCGTTTCTATTAAGTCCATTTTCGCTACAGTGTATATTATAAGAAAATATGCGCAAGTATGAATGTCCGTAATTGCTTGTTTATTGTTTTTTATAGGCGTCGGTTGCAATAGCTTTTTCACAATACTTTTTTTTATTACTTAAGAATGTTTATTTAAAATTGTATTTTTTTTCTTGGGAATGTACGTTAACATTTTTCGGAGGTCATCTTTTTTGTCCTCCGTGATCCCTTTTGGAACGACCGCGTAAGTCATAATAAGGTAATTATCATTGAAACTCATGACGGACGATTATATACTTTCAGAAATTTTGTGTCGTTTTGAGAAAATAATCAAAATACTGAATTCAGAGCAACTCCTAAGCTTTTTTCGAAAATATCTTGAACTCCAAAAATTCTTTTCTAAATAAAATAAAATGCCGTAGATTTCACTAGGAAAAAGGACACAGTTTTTTTTTGTGTAATAGCTATTGAGTATAAGGTTCAAGCTTTTATTTGAGCCTATTTGGAGTATTCCATCAGGTCACATTATTTCTTTACATGGCTTCAAGTAGTGCCAAATCCGTTGTTTTTTTTGCCATTTCTGCACCTTTTTTTCAAAAACTTGGCCTGATGGAGAATTTTTGTTTCGGATTCGTAATTAGGAGGAAAAATTCTATTGAAATAATATGCGTTTGTTCGTATTAAAGAAAAAGTTGAAAAATGTCGGACAGTTAAATCCGAACTGAAACCGATTCAAAATGAATTCGGTA
Organism: Amphibolips quercusostensackenii; assembly: GCA_032357855.1. Taxonomy (NCBI): domain Eukaryota; kingdom Metazoa; phylum Arthropoda; class Insecta; order Hymenoptera; family Cynipidae; genus Amphibolips; species Amphibolips quercusostensackenii. Next base: position 3,972,054 of record JAUELO010000013.1, read on the forward strand.
ATCCGAATAAATCACAGGTTATAATGTCTAAATTCAACCGGATTGACGTCGGAACTTAGTTCGCGATTTCAAAAGTTCAGTTGGGAAATCCGAACTGAGATCAATTCAAAATGAACTAAATAGATTAGTGTCATGAAAAATCCTAACTGAAACTAGTTCAAAATGAACTTCGAAATAGGCATATATTACAGTTGAGTGATGTACAAATTTAACCGAATAGAGTTTCTATTTGGAAAATTTGTTGAATTCGGGAACCGAATTGAAACTCAGAGAAACAATCTGATGATACTGATAGAATATCCATTTGAAACAAATGGTCCTTTAATTTTGTGTATTTATAAATAAAAGTATAACTTTCTGTAACTTTCAGCCTTGTGCTTTTTTATAATAATGCAAAATAGCGGCAAAAATAATATTTTTGAAGGTTTATTTATTTTTATAAAAACTGTTACTTTTAGTGAAAAAGAGTTCAGTAGAAAAGTGTTCGGCATCTTATTCTGCACGAATAAGGTTTTGTTGACTTTTTTGTACAGTAAACTTTTTATCTAAAAAAGGCAGGGGAAGAACGACTTTTTATAGAAATACTTTTGCCTCATTTAATAATCGTTGTGACTACTTCTTTTGATGCCAGTGAACGTAAATTGTTCCCATATGCATTTATCCAGGTTGCCTACTACCTCATATACAGAAATTCGTGATAATTTAATTATGAATTTACAAGGGGGCCTTTAGGTATGCTTTTTTGTTTGAATTGATACCCTCCTCAATGAAAGGTTCGTACCAGATGTTTTTTGAGAAAAATCAAGCAGACGCAAGTTTGAACAATTTTCGAGAAAAATGCATTTTAAAAATTGCGAACGGATGGTCATTGGGCCGGTGTCCTTAGCTCCCTGGTAGAGCGCATGGCTGATACCCGCAAGGTTGTGCGTTCGATTCTCGCTGTCCATACTTTTGAAAAAATTTTTTACTTATCAAAATGCTTTTTTATTCGACTGTTTGATAACATTTAATATAATTCTGCCATTAAATGATAATTTATTCTTTAT
>JAUELO010000013.1:4279890-4291983 GCA_032357855.1 Amphibolips quercusostensackenii
AAATCATTTTTACTTTATATACGTATTTGTTTTAACTTTAATTTCTGAAAATTTGGTTTATTAATATTAGGGCCAGTTCACTTCAGAAATATCAGAATCTTGAAGTGGTCGTTCAATTTTAATCAAACTTGGTGAAATTAAAGTACTACATAGATAATGTTTGATTATTTTGAGTTCAATTGATTTTTAAATTTTTTAATTCTTGGAGTGACGCCGTAGGGCGTCACTCTTTATATATAATATCCTAATTTTATGGTAAGTATGAAAGTAGACGTGGGACGATCATAAGCTTAATAAAAAAAGGAAGTGCCCTTAACTCAAAACATTTAAACTCTCAGTTTTCCAGCTTTTCAGTTTTTATTTTAACTTTTACAATAATGAAGACCTCTGACTTAATTTTGCCTGATTTCAAGTTCTCGAAATTCAAAACTTTAATTTTTAATGCTAGAAATTTTTTAATTCAACTTGATATTTTTTAGGAATGAAATCTTCTAAATAAAAATTGTCCAGTATTTGATGACTCTCAGTTTGTAAGAAAATCCAAGTGCAAGTGTTTTTCATTTATAGATGGTCAAACATTTTTATAAGCTTTGCATTTTAATTTACTATTGAATTACTTTTTTATATCACTTTTTGATTCATAATTGAATGGCGGTTTGTTTGTTGTTTTTTTAATATTGTTATTATTCATACCATTACAAAGCTACAAGGAAGCAAAAATAAACAACAGAATGGATTTAATTCCGATAAAAATATCAACATTTAATCCCCCTTCCCAAGAGACGTTGAAACAGGGTAGGGGTTTAACCAAGATTATTTCTGTCACAAGTGACAGAGCTGCTCTCACGCCTCCAAGAACTTTGGATAATGGTAGGGGTTTGATCAACATTATTTTGGTGACCAATGATAGGGGTGCATTCTCGTCCCCCATGAGACCTTAAAGAGTGTCTAGGAGTTTGACCAACATTACTTCTGTGATTAGTCATGGGGGAGCCTTTCTGCCCCCAACAAGACGATGAAAAGGGGTAGGGGTTTAAACATAATTATTTCTGTGACCATTCAGGGGGGTGCCTGCCTGCCACCGTAATATGTTGGAAAGGGGAAGGGGCTTGACCAGCATTATTTTCGTGACCAGTCAGAGAAGAGCCTTTCCTCCTTTCAAGAGAAATTATAAAAGGGATAGGTTTGACCAACATTATTTCTGTGACCAGTCACAGGGTTGCCTTTCCTCCTTTATGAGATGCTGGAACGAGGGAAGGGGTTTGAGCAACATTATTTCTGTAATTTGTCATAAGGGTGCCTTCCTGCCCCCCAAATATGTTTGTAAGGGGTATGGGTTTAGCCAACATTATTTCTGTGAGTAGTCGCGAGGGTGCCTTCCCGTCCCCCATGAGACGTTGAAAAGGGTTAGGGGTTTGACCAACAATATTTCTGTGAACAGTCATCGGGGTGCCTTTCCGCCTCAAAAGCGATTTTGTAAAGAAGTGTGGAGTTTGACCAGCATTGTTTCTGTGACAAGTCACAAGTACGCCTTTCTGCCTTCACAAGACGACAGAAAGGGATAGGTTTGACCAACATTATTTCTATGGTCAGTCATGGGGGTGCCTTACCGACTCCACAGTATGTCGGAAAGGGGACCAACATTACTTCCGGGTCCAGTCACAGGGGTGCCTTTCTACCTGCACGATAAGTTGTACAGGGGGAGGGCTTTCATCAACACTTTTTCTGTGGCCAGTCATGGGGCTGCCTTTCTTACTCCACAATATGTTGGAAAGCAATATGAGTTTGACCAACACTATTTCTGTGCCCAGTCACAGGAGTGCCTTTGTGCACGTCAAGAGAAGTTGGAAAGAGGTTTGTGTTTGACCGACAGTACTAGTGTGACCAGTCACGAAGGTGCCTCCCTGACCTCAGAAGACTTTTGAAATAATTAGGGATTTGATGAACATTATTTCTGTGAATAGTTACAGGTGTGCCTTTTCACCTGTACGAGACGTTGGACAGTGGGAGGGGTTTCACCAATACTATTTCTGTGACCAGTCATCAGGGTGCGTTTTCGCCTCTACTAAAAGTTTCAAGGGCGTAGTAGTTCGATCAATATTATTTCTGTGACCAATCATAGGGGTGCCTTTCTACCCTCACAATACTTCGGAAAGGGGTAGGATCTTAACCAACATTATTTCCGTGTCCAGACACAGGAGTGCCTTTGTGACTCTACAAGACGTAGAAAAAGAGTAGGGATTTGAATAACACTATTTCTATGACCAGTCGTGGGTGTGCTTTTTTACCCCACAATATGTTAGAAAGTATTATGAGTTTGACCAAAATTATTTTTGTAATCGGTCACAGGGGTTCCTTTGTGATTGTCAAGAGGAGTTGAAAAGGGGTTTGTGTTGGCCAACATTATTTGTGTGACCAGTCACGGAGGTACCTTCCTGACCCTACAAGATTTTAGAATGTTAAGTGGGGGCTCGACGAGCACTATTTCTGTGAATAGTCTCGGGGGTGCTTTCCCGCTCTATAGATTGAGTTACGAAAGGGACAGGTTTGACCAACATTATTGCTGTGACCAGTCACAGGGGTGCCTTCTCGTCTCAACGAGATGTTAGGAAGGGGTAGGGGTTTGACCAATGCTATTTCTGTGATCAGTCATTGGTGTGCGTTCTTGATTTTACGAAACGTTTAAAAAGCGTAGGAGTTTTATCAGCACTATTTCTCTGACCAGTCATAGGGGCACCTTTTCGACCTTCTAGACAAGTTGAAAAGGGGTGTTTTACGAACATTATTTTTGTCACAAGTCAGAAAGGTGCCTTTACGACCCAACAAGACTTTAAAAAAAAGTAGGGTCTTGACCAACATTATTTCTGTGTCCAGTCACAGTGGTGCCTTCCCGCCTTCACGAGACGGACAGGGGTAGGGGTTTGGCCTACACTATTTTTGTGACAAGTCACCGGGGTGCATTCCCGACTCCACTGAACGTATCAAGACGTAAGTGTTTGACCAACATCATTTTTGTGGCCAGACATGGGGCTGCTTTTTTGCCCACACAATACTGCGGAAAGGGTTAGGGTCTTGACCAACATTATTTCCATATCCAGTCACAAGGGTGTCCTTATGACTCCATGAGACGTGGAAAAAGGGTCGGGGGTTGACTAACTCTACTTTTGTCACCAGTCATGGGGTTGCGTTTCTCACCCCATAAAATGTTAGAAAGGATTATGAGTTTTACAAACATTATTTCAGTGATCGGTTACAGGGTTGCCTTTGTGCCCGTCAAGAGAAGTTGGCAAAGGGGTTTGTGTTTGACCAACATTATTTATGTGACCAGTCACGAAGGTGCATTTCCGAGCCAAGAGAAGTTGGTAAAAAGATAGGTTTGATCAAAATTCTTTTTGTGACCAGCCTGGGAGAGCCTTTCTTACCTCACAATATGTTGAAAAGAAGTATGAGTTTCACTAACATTATTTCTGTGACCAGTCATGCGGTAGCCTTTGTGCCCCTATAAAACGTTAGAAAGAGTGCCTTCTTGCCGCCGAAAGACTTTATGGAGAAGTAGGGGTTTCACCTAGATTTTTTATATGACTAGTCACGGGGATGCATTCCACTCCCGATGAGACGTTGGAAAGGGGTAGGGTTTTGACCAACGCTACTTCTGTTACTAGTCATAGAGGCGCCTGCCGCCTCCACGAAATGTTGAAAAGGGGTAAGTGTTTGACCAACATTATTTCTGTAAATAGACAAAGGGTTGCCTTTCCGCCGCTACGAGACGTTGAAAAGGGGAATGGGTTTTACCAACATTAGTTTTGTAACCAGTCAAAAGGCTCCCCCCCCCCCCTGCGCAAGAGACGTTGGGAAGGGAAAGTTTGACCAACATTATATTTGTGTCTCATCACAGGGGTGCCTTCCCGCCCCCGTTAGACATTGGAAAGGGGTAGGGGTTTGACCAACATTACTTCTTTGACTAGAAAAAGGTGTGCCTTTTCGCCGTTATTAGACACTGGAAAGGAGAATGGGTGTTAGCAACATTAGTTTTGTGACCAGTGAAATGACTGCACAACCCTTCCCCAGGGACATTGGAAAGGGAAAGTTTGACCAACATTATATCTGTCAATGGTCACAGGAATGCCATTCTGCTTCCGTGAGACATTGCAAAGGGGTAGGGGTTTGACAAACATTTTTTTGTGACCAGTCACAGAAGTACCTTCTCGTCTCCTTAAAACGTTCGAAAGGGAAAAGGTTTGACCAACGTTTTTTTCTGCCCAGACACAGGAATGCTTTCCCGCCCCTATGATACGCTGAAAAGGAGAAGGCGTTTGACTAGGCATTCTTTCTGTTCAGCCTTTCAAACTCTCCCTTTGACAAATCCTGGGTACGCCACTTCGCTCTATAATGTATTTACTGCGCACTACGCGCTCGGCCTTCGTACTTCCCTTACATTTGTGCATAGTCCTTTCAAAATTAAAGGTCAACCCATCGATAACTGTAATTTTGTGGTTGTGAATTATCTTCAAATAAAGCTCTTTCGGCTTTGCCGAACACGTTATCATCACGTGTCTCGTTCTTCGCACCCTATTAAACTTTTCTATATTATACGCACCTTTCTTATCAATGATCATTATATAATTACTATACCTTAGCTCAGGACTCATTAGTGCTTAACCTAATGTTGCAAAATGAAGTTCATATTTTATTTTTAATTAACATGGGAATATTTCTTTTCTATTGTGCATTACTTTTCATACGCAGCTACCCTAGTAAATATGTATATTTTTAGAATTCACAATATGAATTGATATTGAAACCGACGCATTTTCATTATTTTGTCTTTTTGTGACTTAAGAAGATGTACACGTCCTGTCAAATAATGGTCGAAAGAAAAAAAGTCGATCTAATGCAGGTGAACAAGATTGTTACGAAACAATTTATTTGTTTCTTGTGTCGCTTCTGCAAGAATTAAATTTTTTTATTAGTAATGTTATTTTTTATGGCCAAAACAAGAAATATCCGTAAACAAAAATGGACGTAAGTTTTTTTAAAATTTGTTTTCTATTCCGTATCAATTTCATTCGCAGCTACCCTCAAAAATATGTACATTATTACAGTTTATAATACGCATTGATATTGAAACAGACGTATTTTCATTGATTTGTTATTTTAGTTACATATAAGTGCACGTACTATCAAATAATGGTCAAAAGCAAATAGGTCGACCTAATTCACCTGGATAGGATTGTTATTAAAAAATTTATTGTGTTGGGATGCGCAGTTGCAGGGAGAAGGGATAGATTGAGGATGCGCATGGCATTACTTAGTTCTCTAGAGGACTGAATAGCACATTACTTGGCTGTGACGTCACAAATCAAGTAAAGACCAACTTAGATTCTTGAGAACGAGCTTGTAAGTATCAAGTTTTAGTGCTGGTATTGGGGAAAATCATTTTTCACAGATATGCAAAACGGCAAGGTTTTATGTAATGCGCGTCATAGAACTTAAAAAATCTGTATTCTCATAGGGATAATAATTGCAGATCAGATGCGGATACTTATTACATTATGTGTAGATAGTAATACACATTGTCGATAAATTACCTCTCAAATTCAGAATTTTTGAGTTTTTCGAAATATTAATATTAAATTTTACCTGTGAAAAAATATCTTTTTCGCTCAAGTGGAAATTGAACTACAGGTCTTCTGATTTTTGTCCGCGTGCAGATAAAATTTAATAACAATATTTTGAAAAAGCAAAAAATTTTGAAATGAGAGGTAATTTATCGATAGTGTCGATTTCTATCTCCACGTAGTATGATCAATATCCGCATCTTATCGGTAGTTACCATCCCTATAATAATACAGATTTCTTAAGTTATTATTGACGATTAAAACAAAAGCTATGCGTGAAAAACAACAGACATCAGGCAATCATTTTCGACTCAAATATGCTATTTTTCAATGGGAAGTAGACATCACGTATCTCACAGATTTAACGAACTTTTTTTTTTTATTTTATAAGTATTAAATTTATTTCTAGATTTATCCTAATAAAAGGTTATATTTCATGATAGTCTGTCCCGTGAGGTGTGTTCAGCTAGCACCTTCAGAATAAAATTAGAACATTTTCTTAATGCCATAATTCATGGCTCCTTTATTTTTCTCAAGAAAAAAATGTTGCTTGGAGATGCTACAGGCCAGCACACCCAGTTGTGCACTCATATCTCCTAAAAAGAACCTCTGAAATAAAGCACGCACTCAGAATGAGGCCTTGAACAAAAGACGTTGGATACTCAGAGGCTCAAGTGGAGATCTTTACATCATGACATTGTGAAACTCTTCACCTACGGTGATCGCTACAGTTATTGATCAGCGGTCTGAATCTGAGCAGCATTCCAGAACAAATGTGTTATTCAACTGAACAACATGGAAATTCTAGATCAATCTAGAAATCTTAACCTCCCCCCTTCATATTACCGCGTTCTACAACCCCCCTTCTTACCGAGTAAGTCACGCTTATCCCTAATTATAATAATAACCCTAACACTTAAAAACTATCCCCAAAGAAAAACTTAGGGAATCGGTACAATCAAATGTGCATTATAGGTCTCAGCTGCTTACTCGCTCACTAAAAATAACAAAATTATTTCCTTAAAACAACTGATAACACTAACACCTACCGCTGATTAAGAATATAGTAATCAAATAAATAAATAGTAATATAAGTCAGTCATCACAAAACAAGAACACAAAATTTCCAAATTAAAGATTATCACAAAAGTCACTTTCGCAATAGTATACAGTCATAAACAAAAAACCAAAAAATAACCTCTAGTACCATTTAGCGAACTCTGTCTCTGCTGCCTTAAAGTAAAAGAGGAAAACAAATTGCAAAAGTAAATTAATCACTTCAGATACACTCCCAAGACTCTATTTCGTATCCTCATATACACACTAATATTCAGAAACCCCAAAAAAAACAACGTCTAGCACATTGAAGAAACCCCGTGTCAGAACCCTTCCCAAGACTATTTTATATCCTTACCTCCACATTGATATTTAGCAACCCCGAAAAGAAATTTCTAGTACATATCACGAAACCTGTCTCACCTGCCTCATCGCAACCATAATATTCAAAAATCCCAAAAGTAACCCCCAGTACATTAAAAGAACCCTATGAAAGTGCCCTTTCGACTAAAAAAGACAAAAAAATTTTAAATAAAGTAATTGCACGAGTTGCCTTGCCAATACTAGAGAAGATATTGACCTTTATTTTTACAGAAATTAACAATAAACCTTGGAAACACTCCCATTGCATATCTAAGAAACTCCCATGTTAGCTGCTTTAAACGAGATAATTATGTTTTTATATACCCTCGTAAATAACTTTCATTTTTTGAAGTCATAAAAAAATAAAAAAAATTGATGTCACATTGAATGTCTTTCTTAGGAAAATAAACTCAGAAGAAATTAAAGTTGATCTGGATGATCAAAAGTGGAGTGGAAGTGGATCAAATTTTCTAGTGTTACCAGTTTTTATCCACCATATGTCCTGCATTTTTTGTGAATCCATTTGAGTCCAAAAAAAGCCCTTGAGTACGTGATTATCAGATGCAGAATAGTTACCGAAAATTTAAAAGAAATTAAAAAGATTTTTGACAACCCCAAAAATAGAAAAATGAATTAAACAAACACCCAAAAACTCTGTCGATAATACTTTTCAAACCTAATTTGTTTGCGCGCGTTACCTACATTTGAATTAATCGATTTTACATTTAGTGCTCATTAGGGGTATTGTTTGCGATTCTTAAACCCAAGCAGCCTGGGCTGCAAATTCCTATAAAAAATTTTATTTTTCAGTAAAAGAATTGAAAAAATTGCTCTCAAAATATGAACCCTGTGCATATGCGTAAATAAAGTATATTATCAAAAAAGTAGCTAATTTTTATAAAAACTACCAAGAATTTGAAGATGAAAGTTTCATGGGTTTTTAAAGTCGACTTTGGGTAGTGATTACAAATCCAGTTTTTAATTTTTTACAATAATAAAAAATCATTCCCTAGATATGGGTATGCTAAATAATAAGAACAAAACAGTTTTATCCAAAAAAATTGTGTTGTTCCAAGAAAATCAAAGGTAAATATGGTGATGTCACAGTAAGATAGATATGTTTGTTCTAAAGATGCTAAAAAATAATACAACAATTTTATTAGCATAAGACAACAATTTTATTAACATAAGACAACAAGCTTATTTACATAAGGTAAAAATTTTATTAAGATAAGTCAACAATTTTATTAACATCAGGCAGCAATTTTATTTACATAAGACGACAATTTTATGTACGTAACATAAAAATTTTAATTACATAACAACAATTTTATTAACATAAGACAACAAGCTTATTTATATAAGGTAAAAATTTTATTAAGATAAGTCAACAATTTTATTAGAATCAGGCAGCAATTTTATTTACATAAGACGGCAATTTTATGTACGTAACATAACAATTTTATTTACATAACAACAATTTTATTTACATAAGACCACAAGCTTATTTACATGAGATAAAAATGTTATTAACATAAGTCAAAAATTTTATTAACATCAGGCAGCAATTTTATTTACATAACAACAATTTTATTTACATAAGACAACAATTTTATTGACATAAGACATGCCCCGCGACAATGATAGACGATAGCTTGTTATAAACATATCTTTGGTAAATTATTTTTTGTATTCCAATTAGTGAATAATTCTAAGATATAACTTTTAATTTATTTTGCATTAGCGATTAAACAAAGTGTCCAGCGATTGTCAGAATCAAAATTCAAGGTCTTTTCCAGGTTTTCCAGGTCAAGAAATTAAGTTTTCCCAGGTCTTCTTTTTTACATCGAGTAATGAATGGACCGTTTGTTATACATGAAAAAAAATGGGCAATTTTATTTTTTATTGGCCAACAATCTCTAAAGAAAGTAGAACGATTAATAAATAAATTCTTAATTTTTTGCAAACATAACTCGTCTTTGTTAAAATTTTTATAAAGTCTTTTAAATCCTTGAAATCTTTGACATCCTTGTGAAATCTTTGAAATTTTTTGAATTCCTTGTGAATTCATTAAAATATTTTGAAGCATGCATTTAAAATCTTTTTAAAATTTCAGACTTTTTGTGAAATCTAAGAAATCTTTTTGAACCTTTAAAAATTTGTATAAAATCTTTGATATCCTTGAAATGTTTCTTTAGCCTGCGTATGTGAAATCTTTTGTGTTAGTTGGAAATCTTCTAAAATTGGCTTAAACCTTTTAAAATCGTTTAAGATCTTTGAAATGTTTTGAAATCTATGAAATGTAGTATATGTACCTTATAAATTTTTTTATATATTTGTGAAATATTTCCTTTGCATTCATTTAAAATCTCTGTGACATCTTTTGAAATATTCTGAAAAAATTTTTAATCGTTTAAAGCCTTTACTATGTTTTAAAATCTTTGAAATCTGGAAATCTTGGAAATTCTTGTATTATTCTGAAATCGTAATAAAATTTTTATGAATTCTTTGAAATATTTGTGAAACCTTTCGTAAATATTTTGTAATAATTTGAATTCATTCAAATTTTTGAAATCTTTTTAAATCTTTTAAGTAATTTGCAAACAGTTTAAATCTTTCATCCATTTCGAAATCTTTGGAATCTACTTAACACCTTATTTAAAATCTTTGAAAGTCTTGAAATTTATTGAAAATTTAAAAATATTTCTGAAATGTTTGAAATTTTGGTGAAATCTTTTAAATGTAATGTACACGCCTTTTTCAAATATTTGAAATGCTTGAAATCTTTGACAAATATTTTGAATTTTTAAAATTGTTTTAAAATCTTATTAATCTTTGAAATCTTTGAAATCTTCTAAAATTGTTTTTAAATCTTTCAAAATCTTTTTGAAATCTTTGAAATCTGTTTGAAATCTTTTTTCAATCTTTGCGAAATCTTTTCTATTTGTTTAAATTCACTGAAGTCTTTTCAGAACATTTTAGAAAATTGCAAGAAAATGGCTTTTGTAACTAATTAGACAATCTCTTTCAAAAATAATTTCGAAAGAAATTATTATTATTATTATTATCATTTATAATGATAATTTCTTTTAAAGAATTATTATCTTATAAATCAATTATAATAATTCAATCAATGATTAAAATTATAACATTTTTTTCCGCTGGTTCAGCACCCATGTTTTGAGGCTGGCTGCGTTGCGTTTTGAAAATAACTCTGGATGCAACCTTATCAATTCACCGGTCTCCCTTAGACTGGGTAACGTGCCGTTTTCTAGATGCCGTTTAAAGGCAATTTTTGCGACTTCCATCTCGCGTAGGGTCCACGGAGTGCGTACGGTTTTCACGTGATGAGATGCTGTAAAAATAAAACACAGTTTTAAAATTTATAAAATATTTTGAATTATTTTTCAACTTTTATTTTTTTTTAAAGCTCTTACAAGTAGCACAAGATTTTTTGGCATCAGGCGGTTTGTACGATTCATCCCTTTCTTTTGCAACTGTTGATCCTTCAGAATCTGTAAAAAAAAATATAAATTTCTGTAGAAAAATTCGTATAAGTTATCAATTTTATGTCTGCTTGACAAAAATTTTACCATTTTAGACATTTAATTAATTTTCAAGAAAAAAAGTGGAAAAGGACTGGGACTTAAGTGATCAACTTTTTGACAATTATCCATATATATTTTAATCTCTTACATTTTCTCTTCCTTCCGTTTTCTTGCTCAGTTGAGTCAACATCAAAAACATCGGTTTCTTCTGTCGTTGAAGTTTGAATAACCTCCGTTGCGTTTTTGTTTATTGACATGCGTCCGCATGCCATACTGAGCAGCTTGGAGGTTCTGTTAATGTCGTTGGAGGCTAACGACTGCTGGTAATTCTTTCGATGAACGTCTACCCCGTGACCCAAGAACCGTGCGACATCCCTGATACTGTTTTCTCCCATATCCATATCTGCACACATAGTTGCAAAATGATGGCGGAGCTTTGTGCCTCTTAATAATTTGGGATTATCTGCCCCGCATTTAAAAGCATAGTGCTTGATCAGCTCTGAAGCGTTTGGAAATCTGCAATCCCCCGGAATCATCGAAGGCAGACCAAACACATAGTTGTTCTTCGACGATATTTGCGCCTTTTCCCTGAGCTGTAGTAGGAAATCACAGCAATTTTTCATTTCCGGGGTGATCAGAACTGCAACATCTTTGTTCCCTTTACCTCTTATCTCAAAGCGGTAAAAAGAATCATTGCCCGTTTCACGCATTATGCCTGCATAATCATTGAGAAGTGTCCTGGACACTTCTCCAGGTCTTTTCCGGTTGAAGACCATAATGGCGCTCACAGTTACCTTTACGAGCTCTTTGAATAAACTCAAGCTGTAATCTGCTTTAATAGCATTGAGTACGTTCAAACACTCGTTTTGCAGGTAAGTGTCCAGCAACGCTATGTCCTCGGTTTCTGGAATCTGCTCTTTTTTGTTTCTTTTTCTTTCCGATAGATTCTCAATGGCAGTTTTTGTCATTCGAGAATAGTACTCGTCCTTCAAAAGAAACAGAAAACTTTCAGCCTGTTTTTTTAGATTATCATCGGCGGATCGTATTCGAAGAGATATTAACCGCTGAGTGACTTTTACCAGGACGGTTCCTGTGGATATCGCCAAAGAAGGAACTCGGAATTGAGTCCTGTCACTGTTTAAATCAGCCATTTTCTCGACCGCCTGCATGCAGGTGTCGAAGAGTTCTGGCCGAATAGCCGACTCTAGGCTGTCGACTGCCAACTGCACAAGTACCCCGTCTTTTGTTACAAAAACTGGGTTATTGTGCAGGCATTCTATCACCTCTAAAAGAAAGCGACCAAGATGTCTCATCTTCTGTCGAATCTCCTTATTATTATGGGGGGAAGATTTGTACTTCTCGCACAAATGATTCCCATACACTATAATAAGGCGATCGTACCGCACAGCTCGAGAAACTTGGTCCTCTCTTAAATAAGGGATAATTCTTTCGCGCATCGCAGGACACGCATCCTCGTGAATGCGACCTGCGATGATACGGCCAAGCAC
>JAUELO010000013.1:4533951-4545087 GCA_032357855.1 Amphibolips quercusostensackenii
AATAAGAATAATAAAATAATATGATATAATAATAATAATAAAAATGTAGAGTTACTGAATAGGGATAAAGAATATTTCATCCAAAAAAGTGATTCCATTCCCAGAAATTTAAAATAAAATTTCACAATATCAGTAAAATATGACACAGGTTTTTTTTGCGGGGGTGATGCTGCGTGATGAAAATTGAAAACAAATATTTCCAATCTGGCTGCTTATGGATCGACACGTGCACCTATGTGAGAACTGGGGTAACTAAAATCGCAAGCAGCCGTGCGGGCAGGATATTTAAATTTGAAATATTATACTTGTTAATGTTGTCTATAATTATCAATACCGTTTATTGATATTATTGCATACAGCAATTGAAGTACACAATAACATTAACAAATGGCATCATAAATTATTCACAAGAATATTGGTAAATGGAATTTATTTAAAATATCCATTAGATATCTGAAAGATATCTCAATGGATATCTTACAGGGCAGAAATGTCAATATCTATGAAACATCTTGAAGATATTCTAAGATATCCCGGAGATATCTAAAATATGTCCCAATTTTATAAACATAAGACATAATATTGTACTGAAAAAGAGATATCTCAGGGATAGCCCGGGTTATCCCAATTTTCATAAATAAGAATGTCTATAGGATATCCGTAAAATGTCTAAAATATCCCCCATAAATATGTTTTACATGTTCTCTGCAACAAAAAGTAAATTAATTGCATTCGACGCGTTGGTTTTGCTAATGAAAAAGATTCGCAGGATATATACTTAAGCAGCCGTGAAATGTATTTATATAGGTTAACAAATTTCTGCACACCCACGTAGCCCTAAATCTTGAAATAATTGTTATAACTATCAAATGATATTTAAATTTAAAAAACTGGCTTTTAAGTTAAATACTACTATTGTTTATTTTTTAATTTACAAAGGAGACGCTGGGGATGGTCATCATGAGCCTCAATACATTCCTGGACAAAATGTTGCCTCTGAACTGCAACTTGAAGACGAACCCTGCTGACATGGCTACCAGTGCGACCACACTAATGATTTCGAAGATTTTTGTGTTGCAGGAACGATAAAAATAACACATTTCTTATCAATAAACGATATTAACTTCAAAAAATATCGTTAATCTATAATCTATCGTTGCTTCTTTTGTTATTTCCTGATCGAACTCGTTTTGAAAGTTAACATTTCTCACAATCATACAAATTTCCTGTCAATGTAACCCCTAAAAAGAATAAATTAATCAAATAAATCATTTTAACGCGTTTATTTTAGTCATTACGTCGGAAAATTGACAAAAATTTAAAAAAAATTATTTTTGCAATATTTTTAATGAGAGAGCTTCGTTAAGCGGTCCTTTTTGATATATCAAAAATGCTAGAACAGATCAATTGCCAAACTAGGCTAGAATAAAATACCCAACAGAAAAAATAAAGGAGACAAAATAATCAGAAAAAAATTTAAACAAAAAATAATGTGCAGTCTTAAATAGTTTCCGAATTATATTGTTCTAAAAAACCTCCACTTTTTAAGATTTTTAGGGAAAAATCACTAAGTTTAGAAAACACTGTGTACCCTTGTGCGTCATTACGATATGGAAAAGTGTTTTATAGATCAGTGAAAAAAAATTCAATTTGCTTTAATTTAAAAAAAAAAGAATAATATCCTACATGTAATAGGTCCTGAGTTATGACCCCTCAAAGTTGACTATTTGTGCCTATTTTTGGAGGAAAAATGTGGAGCTCCTTTTTCACGAAATAAATCGTCTCAGGTTGAATTTACGTCAATAATGCTACATGAAAAAATCAATTCTACAAAAATCTGCATACGTTAAAAAAAAGGTCTTTTTGTGCAATTATTTTGAGAATACGAAATTTCAAACAATTTTTTATTTGTGGCATTTTTGACTAAAAACTGAAAAGTTCTGTTTTTGGAAAACACCCCGTTTCCTGTAAGTCCCACGATGAAATTTCTACAGAATAAATCGAAGTAAAATCAATTTTGCATTAATTGAAAAAATGTGCTATCCCTAATAGGTCACGAGTTAAGGCTTTGGAAAATTGACTCTTCCTGTATAGAGGCACCTGAGCGTACCGTAAAATAGAACAATGGCCATGTTTATAAAATTTTTCCCCAAGTGTGTTTAATTCTCTGCTAATGCATAATACGCCTTTTGTATTTGATAAAAAAAAAAATGTTATAACAAAATCTTTCTATCAGCACTTTTCATTACTTTTTGACCGTTTTAAAGTACTTCGGTGGCAAAAGAGTGATTGTAATTGACTGAAAACGTGTAATATGCTTTTTTATCAATAAGCAAACCGATTTTTAATAAATGTTTATAACGAAATCTTGTCATCACCGCTTATTGGTACTTCTTGAGTACTTTTTGAGTACTTTTTCATCAAAAAAGTGATTGTAAATAATTGCAAATGTGTAATTTTGCCACAAAAATACTAAAAAATAGCAAAAATATCAAGATTTTGTTATTAAAAATTATTTGTTTTTCAATAGCAAAAGACGTATTATGCATTAGCACCAGTGGCGGATCTAGAAATTGTGTGTCTCCCATCAAGACATTGGAAACAAAAGACATAGAAAGGGCAGTCACCCTCCCTATGTCCTTTGTTATCAATGTCTCGAAGGAGGACACACAATTTCTAAGTCCGCCACTGATTAGCACACACTTACTTTAGACAAAAATGTAGAAATATGGCCGTAGTTCTACTTTACCATACGCTCAGGTGTCTCTATACAGGAAGAGTCCATTTCGCGAGGTCCTAACTCGGAAGGAACACTTAGGGCTAGGAATTTTTTTTTTTAATTTACGCAAAATTGATTTCACTTTCTCTATTCTGTAGAGATTTGGTGGTGGGACTCACAGAAAACGATGTATTTTCAAAAACCTAATTTCTCGATTTGTAGTCCAAAATGCAAAAAAAGAAATACAATTTTTAAACCTAGAATTTCCAAAATAAAGGGGCTAAATAACTTCCTTTTTGTCAGATGTACGCATATTTTTGCAGATTTAATTTCATCCTTTAGTATTATTGACGCAAATTGAAACTGGGACTATTTACTTTTAAAAAACAGAACTCCACTTTTTTGCCCCTGAAAATATTTTTCAAGGTTGATAAAATTCAAAGATTTAAACTTTTTAAATTTAAATTTTTCTATTTGAATTAACGAAAAATAAAGAGCAAATTAAGGTACTTAAAGTGGGATTCTTAAATTTAAAATTTTTTAAATTAATGTTTGAAAGTCTTTTAATGAAAAAATTTAGTATATAAATGCTTAATAACTTACACGTATAAAATGGAAAGTGCTAACACTTTTCAATTGAGCAATTTTAAACTAAATCCATTGAAACTAAAAAATTTAAGACTTTTACCTTTAATAAATTATAGAGTTCAAAGAAACAGATTTAGTTCTAAAAATATAAATCCATGTTATCATTTTCAATGTTCCAAATTAAAGAATCAATTACCGAATTAAAATTTTTTTAAATTATAGTATTTTAAGCAATTTGAAAATAAAAACATTAAAAGTTCAACGAATTAATTTTTTTAAGCTGAACACTTTTTAAAAAAGAAGTTAAATTATTTTTTTTAATGGTTCAGAAATTCTCAAAAAGCTTTAAAATTTCATTTTAAAATCTTGAAAAATCTGCATGTTGTTTATATTCTTTCAAATTTATTATTTTTTATATTTATTTTTTATAGCTTCTAAATATCTTTTGTAATAATTCAAAATTTTCCTACAATTTTTAGAAACTCCTATAAAATTAGAACTCCTAAAATGATTTTTCACAATGAAAAATAATTTTCAATTTTCCTATCAATCTTAAGAAAAAGGTTTTATTCTTTTCAAGCCATTCACAATTATTAAAAAGTTTTCAAATTTTCCTACAAATGATAAGTGCTCAATTGTTATTCATACATCCAAATTTAACTATTTCACTTATAAATCAATCATTTTTCAAACAGACTAATTAGAATCGTAACGTTCGAAGTTTAAAAGCTCTTTAAAATTTGAGCGATTTAAGGCTTTTTATTTTAAACAATTCAGTTTCAAATTATTTACTTCTGAATATTCGGTTTGAAATTACTCGTCTTAAGCAAACAGGCAAATATTGTTGAATATTAAATAATAATTCTTTTTCATAACTAACAAATTTCAATTTGATTGGTTTAGAAATAGAATACGATAGACTGAAACGATACTTTTAATTCAATAAATGCCTTTGATTATGAATCTATTATTATGAAGTTATGTGTTTATAAATTGAAAATATATTATAAGGCTTCAATCGGAAGTTTAAATTTTTTTAACAACTAAGGCTGTTGAGTTGAAACAGTTTAATTGTTAATATTAAAATCTCAAAATTCTGAAATTTATAAAATTCCGGGTCAGAAAATAAAGGCTGATGCTATAGTTACGCAAAGTTATGGTTACGCGTGCAACGTGATTGGGGCAGTTGGAAAAGGGTTTTGTGTTGGGGAGTGAAAGACAAAATTTCCACTAATCTTGTTGCAAGTTATTTCCATGCGTCGCGTAGAAATAGACACTTTGAAAAATAAATTTACTGTCATTTCACGATTTTTCCAGGTCTCAAAAATTTCCCGGTTTCCCGGTCCAGCGGCCACCCTGCATTACTTTAAATCTCCTAAATTCATTAAAAATATCTTGAACTTTTTTAAATATTTTAACATCTTTTGAAATTCATTTATATAGGGTAGGGTTGGGTCAAAAGTGCCGCGGGGAAAAAGTGCGACATGCAATAACTCAAAAACAGTGAATGTGGTACACGTCCTGACATCTTCCATCGATCAGTCGACTCACATGAACTACTCATACTCACTGGCAGCCGCTGACAGCTGTTAGTGAGATCATGGTCTTTGATCAGAGCTATTATGCTCAATCCTACGTTACTAATCGTCCTAATCCCACGGATGGACAAGGTCAATCATCCGAAGATGTAGAACCAGTGCAAACGAATGTGGTTTCTATCCTTGGTCCTTCTACAAGAGTAAAGCCTGTGCAAGCGAATGTTTTTCCTTTACCTAGACCTTCTACATCTACAAGAGTAGAGCTAACGCAACTGCACGTGGCTCCTATACCTTGTCCTTCTACGCAAGTATAGCCAGTGCAAAAAAATGTGAATCCTAGACTTGGTTCTTCTATAGAAGAGTTGTATGACTCTCCTTCGTTAATACTAGGTAACGACGCAGAATTCTCTTTAGAAGTAATAAGACCATTTTCAAAAGCTATTGCACGTAATTAGACTTCCGCTGGTAGAAAATGTCGATGTTCCGCTATAATGACCGACACACACAAAAAAAATTATACAGCAGAAACAGGATAAAACCAAAGTTAAGAAAATTCCTGATAAGTAGAGAGAGAATTTTTTTGACATTTTTTGACATTTTTTAGAATGATTTAAAATGATTTGGAATCTTTAAAAACTTGTGGAGTGCAAAGGAGAATATTTTAGAAAATTTGCGAATATTTAGGGATATTTTGGGATATGTCGGAATATTTTAGATTATCAAGAGTATTTGGGAATATTAAGAATATCAAGAAAACCAAGAATATCTGGGAATATTAAAAGAATATACGAGAATGTTTAGAGAATGTACCAGGAATATCGGAATGATCGACTCTTCGTCATATAGAAATAAATTGGTCTAAATAATATTACATTTTGAAAAAACAATTTTTTATTTTAAGTGCATATTACATCCAACTCTTTGGTATGTATGTATGTATGTACACTGGCCAAGAGGCGCAGAGAATGTCGCTACCTGCGCGCAATAGCGACTGCGCAGCTCCATTCTGTAGAGCAGAGCCCTATAGACCTTATATTGAAGGAGTTCCCAAACACGTTATACCTCGAATCAAATTTCTATGAGATCTTGCAACATTTTTAAAGAATTTTTCTATACATTTGACTGAATTGAGGTATGTAGATATTATAATGATGTGATCACAAACTCTCAATACCTTAAATGTGATTTCTACGAAATTTTTCAACTTTTTTCATAAATTTCTCTGTATATTTTATGAAATTTTTTAAATCAGAGTTCAATATAAAGTTTACAGATCTTTTGTAGAGTTATTCCAAATTTGTTCTACATTAAATAATAAAAGTTATACAATATCTATCAACTTTTTTTTTAATTCGCTTTTATCTCTGACTATAAAAATAATTCAAGAAAGTTTAATGCACTTTTTTCCATGTATGACCTGTTACAGGTAAGATATTGTTTTTTTTTTGGATCACAGCAAAATAATTTTACTTTAATTCATCTGTGACCACTTTTCCATACAGAAATCAGGTACAAAGGTACACAGTATTTTTTTTAACTAATTGATTTTCCCCTAAAAATCTCAAAAAGTGAGGATAATTCAAAGCACTATAACTCGGAACTAATTAAAGCAAGTGGATTATTTAAAAGGAAAATTTTAATATTTTTGCCATCTTTCTTTTTCCTGTTATATATTTTGCTCTACAATCCAATGGGAATGATCCATCCACCAAAGGTAACTTTTGGAACTCAAAAAAGCCCGGTTTGACAATTGATCTGTTTTAGCATTTTCGATATGTCAAGAAGGACTCCTTAACTAAGCTTTCTCATTAAAAATATTGCGAAAATAATTTTTTCTGAAGTCAAACTACCAGATGCCTGGACTAATTTTGTTTTTGATTATTAAAGATTTTTTTCATTTATCCTTCAGTTATAATTAAATATAATATTTCTTACCAGCACGGAAGATTTCGCCACAGCCATCACAGCGACTGGCAAACTGTGCATCGTAGCAGTTACCACAATAGATCTTATCCACCTTGCTTCCGAATTGTTTGTCAACCAAGGAGACTCTGCACTTATTACAAAGAAAGCAAGCCTCGTGCCAATGTTTGTCTTTATAAGAAAGATCCTGAAACATCAATGGATATTCTTATAAATATACATGTGTTTATTGAATTCATGTAAAGTTCTTCATATTTGTATTAATTTATTACGTTATATGTCATTTAGACCATGTGGATCAGATATTTAGGTTAAGACAGTCATAGAAAGAACTAATTTTAAAAGAAGTTAAAGGTAATGGTTAAATCAGGGTAAAGTCAGCTAGGGTATGAGGTAACATCCAGCTGGGTAATAGATAAATGGATGATAATGTGCTACCCTTTATCGAAGTCTAGCGCAGAATCTTTAAGTCAGCACGTCGAGTTTATTCCTCCATCAATTTTCGAGACGGAAGTTACCCGCATCCTAGGTTTACCTGCAACGTTTCTTACACCCAGTTTTTTTTGGTGAGATTATAGAAAGAGTTTAAGAGTAGGCAAAAGTCTTAGGAGCGTTTAACAAAACTAGAAGTCCAAATCTCAACTTGCATTTCTGAATTTTTTGTTCCGCCTAGGTATGAAATTAACCACGTAAAAGCAGAAAATTATTCGGATTATATTCAGAGGTTGCTTATCGCGATTTTGTTTGTTTCTGCAAAAAAACCAGTGTTTCTCAAAAAAGGCAGATAATAACGCAATATCAAGCAGATCATGGAAAAGCATTAATTATCTATTCCACTTACGGCGATATCTTTGATACAAATTTGAATTATTTTTAATTTCTTGAAAAACAATTTACATAAGAACGTAAAATGACTATTTCTAAAGAATTGGTTTATGTGCATAGTTTTTTAAAAACATAATAATAATTTAAAAGTATGCATATTTAGAATCATTCAGTACGTGTGGCGATTAATGGCAAGTCAGATGTTAAACGGTAATGATGATTAACGGCAAGACAGATGAATAACGCTTCTTTAGAACAATTCACTTCGCAAATCTCCTTAAGTTTGCGAGAAAAATTTACTTTTTTGTGAAGGCAGATAAATTTGCGATGAATGGCCACTAAATATTATTTAATTTATTTCTTCTACCACGTGGTTTATTTTCAACCCAAAAGGAACAATATATTCGGAAATACAAATTGAGATTCAGGCTTCTTTTAATACCCCTAATGAGGGTGGTAAAGCAAATGTAAGGGCAAATTAACAACTTAGTGATCGGTTTGATATCAAACAGGACGTAAGGTAAGGCTGTGTTATGATCATGGATCATTCATTAAATTCATGGTTAAATGTCTAAGAATGGTTCTTTTGCAAATAGAAGGTGTTGATTTAAAAAAAAATTAAGGGTGCGTGGATTTACGTTTGCAGATGATCAAGTTGTTGCGGCAGAATCAGTGAATGACTTGCAGACAATGTTCACCAGGCTGAATGCGAGCGCGAAGATTTTGGGTTTAAAGATTAACGTAAATATAACCCAAGATAATTGTGTTTAAAAGAAAAAATGAGAAAACAGTATGCATCATCGCCTTACAGGAAGACAGGATCAAACATGTTGCAGATTTTGTGTATCAAGGTAGTTCTGATGAAAAGCCAGATGTAAAAATATCTAGCTCCATGATTAATGATAGAAACATGTGTCAGTGTGGAAGCAACCACTATAGAAGTGAAAACATGACAAATAAAGCAAAATTTTCAATATATAACTGCAATTTGTATGTGATTCCTGTAGAATATATGAGGTAAAATGCTCATGGAAAAAGTGAGTGATAAGTTGCTTCTAAAAGAATGCTATTTTTATCGCCCTTTTGGTTGCTGAACCTCTGCTTCTGTCTCTAGTTGAATAAGGCCATCTGCCTCTGGAGGATGCGGTAGTACTGTATCATCATCAAATAGCGCAAGAACATTAATTACCGCTGTTTCATCGTGTAATGCGGCTTTCTTTAACTGATGTTTATTATCGACGTATTTTTGCGTCAAATCAACCTGTATTTTGATCTCTAATTCTCGGTCTCCTGCAAAAAGCATATCATTCCTAATGTCCTTCACCTCAGCGATAAGATCTCTTATTGAAAATTGCTATATCTGAGAATTTCTTGCAGCAAACTTTGTTTTAAAATAGTATCCACATTGTTTTATACTTTTCAATTTCATAACAGAGACGCACTTATTGCTCTTTTATTGAGGGATCCCACAACAACCTCTCCCACGGCATTTCTGTTGAGGTGGTTGGCCGAAAATTAATAACGCTAGCCAAAGCATCCTCAGCTGGTACAATTAATATTCCACTGTTTATTGTTTGTCACAAATGTTCCTGCCGGCTAGCTGTTTGATTAGTAGGATTCACCTGAGCATCTTGCTGTTCATCATTACCACCGCACCGTCCCACATTCTGTGGCACCCAGCGGTGGCTTCAGGGATGCCCCGATGATCCTCGGTAAGCGACAAGCGTTTCAAAATATTACAAATACACCATTTTTTTCAACATTCATACAAAAACTCAAAAAACATTATTAATATTTGCCATGCATATTTCTCAAGGCATTGATAGGTAACACAGAATAAGTTGAACTCGAAATGACGGACGAAAAAACCCTTACGGCCACGTGAGCTTAACGTCAAAATCTGTTTGCATAATTTTTTCAAATCCAACATACTTTCACACGAAACGCGATATCGAGTTGAGAATTTAGGAAATTAGATAAAGAGCACTAAGAAACGTTTGTCTGGTCCTAAATTTTCACAATTATGAAAAAAGTTTACTTGTAAAAAAGGACCCCGCACAAAGATTTTTATTGAACTTCGCAACATATAAGTTCTCAGCGTCTTGATTTGAATTTTTATTGGGCACAAAGTCCGAAAACGGACAGCCTACGAGTTACAGAGGGTTAAACATGCAACTGTCTTAAGAAACATGAACAAATATCTTGAAAAGTGCAGGTCTGAGAAAAAAAAGTTCCGTATGAAAGTTATTGGGCTCTGACAAAGAAATGCAAAGCAAGTCATGACAATAAGACACAGGTCATTTTTTAAGATCATTTAATGTAAACTTGTCATTTATTTCTAATATTCAGCCAATAAAAAAGAGATATGAAGAGGAAATCAATATAAAGCCCATGAAGGCAAGATATGAGCATGACTTAGTCAATATTAAGCTAATGAAGGCGAGTCATAAGAAGGATGTTGTCAATATCTAGCCAATTAAGGCAAGATATGTGCATGATTCAGACAATATCTAGCCAATAAAGGCAAGACATGACCAGGATATTACGGATTCTAGCCAATGAAGGCAAGCCAAGAGTAGAGTTTAGTCAGTATACAGACAATGCAATAAATGACAAGTTCACATTAAATGACCTTGAAAAATGTCCTATGTCTTATTTTTATGACTTCCTTTGCATTTCCTGGCCAGAACGCAATAACTTTAATAGAGAACATTTCTTTCTCAGACCTGCAGTTTTTAAGATACAGTCGAACCTGGATTATTCGCCCCTTGATAATTCCCTTCCAGGAATTGATGCCGCGCTTCGATCTATTGTGAGATCCGTGGCCGGGATGAGAAGGGCAGGGGGGTCGTCAGCTGTCAATCAAGCGCAATTAAGCGTAAAAAAACAAGAGCGTGTCATCAAAGCACTGTACCTTAACAGTCTATCTGGGTAACTGCGTCATCACGTTGAATCACTCTCAAGCCATATGGGCACACGCGTTTATATCACCAATCGGATTATTTCGTGTTATGTAGTGATGCTAAGTTAGCATCACTCGGTTAGCGATCGCGACTCTTTCAATCGCTCATGTAATGATACAGATATAAACTTTGAAAGTCTTTTACCGTCACAAAATTATTTAAATTTCATCCAAGAAATACGTAATTTCCTGAAATAATGTATTAGTAATGTAATATTACAAGTGCATATTTTATAATTATAAATATTTCGGTACATGCGCAGTTGACGAAGTCGCTGTCGGCAAAGTCGCTGTCTGTTGGCCACCGGACAAGCAAAATCGTACGTATCTCGAAGTTATTGCCGTTATTGGAGCAATTTTAATGAAAAAGAGCAGTGTATATCAAGCCATTTCAATCAAAAATTTAATACTACGGTTTAAAATTAATAATTCACTATAAAATTTTTTGTCAGTATTTAATTCAAATTCAAATTCCTTGTCATAGTTCCAAATTGGTGGCGCTGCGCAAGCGAGCGACAGAGGTGATTCAGTATCCGAACCGATTTTCAAGAGAAAGCTCTCATATTAAATGAGATGCTAAG
>JAUELO010000013.1:4641020-4651916 GCA_032357855.1 Amphibolips quercusostensackenii
CCCGCTACCCACGGGATTCCGCAATTATGTGGCCGAGGTCCAGGAGGCCCTCAACAGCAGAGCGCCGGGATTAGTGGACGTGCGTACTCCGGAACCGCAACCGATACCCGCACCGACCCGGAATTCCGTAAAGGGAAGCGCAGGCCGGTGATGAGAGGAAAGACAAAGAAGGAAAAGGACCGTTGTAACAAGTGCGACAGCACGGGGCACACCTGGCACCAGTGGTCCCGCTGGAATGAGCCCCAGCGCTAGGGTTTTGTGAGCCCGGTGAGGGGGCGATACCTCACGAATAAATAATATTGTTGAGTCAAAACGTGTTAATATAATCACCTGAATTTAACTAAGCTAGTTCGTAGTCATTATCTTAAAGCAAATCAAATGAGCTGTGCCGTAAGTAAAGTATGATAAGCAATTCAAGGTTCTTGATAGGAACCACGGTTACTCTCAGACATACTGAAAATACTAGATTTAATTAGCCAGTAATTTTCATTGGAATTATCGAAACGACTCATCTATTATAGTAATGTTATAAGTTAACTAATTTTTTTTTCTTATTATACTACCTTGCCTGGTATTCGATCCAGCGGGCCGAATCTTGTAAGGGGGGAGTTGTGATGGGGTTACTCGTTACCACGCATGAATCTGGACATTGTTCTTTATTGGGTGGTAATATTAACGTCTAATGTCACTGGGGAATTTTGTTCAGAAGCAGGCATCGATATATCAGCTGTCTGCGTACAGTTTTAAAATACTGGCCAAAAATATGAGAGTTCTACGGCCAGTATTCGATCGGTATAACCCTTATAACTGTACTTGATTATTGTGATACAATTCAATAACCATAATTTATTAACAAAGTATAAATAACCACCTAGAATGAACTTATCAGGATAGGAACAGTCAAGTTACCGGTCCAGGCCCGGGAAATCGTCAGACCTCGGGATTCCAGCAGAAAGAAAGTCCTGGCTACTTATTAATTATTTTCTTTGTTTATATTTCATTCCATGTTGGTAGCGAGGGATTCAAGGTGGAACACCCACCCCTATCGACCACAGCTGTCAACTGACGTAAACAACTAACCGGCGTGGACTTGCCCTAATCGAGCGTCCAAGGAGAGGAGGTTTCCTACCACATGCGCAGTGGAAGAGATTCCCGCTGCATACCAGAGTACTAGGAAGAACATGGCGGCATTGAAGGATGGCGGACCACGGGAGCTAGCGCTCTGGGACCCCCACCGATTGTGCGCTTCCACGCATCCCTACAGCGAACTGGCAGTTGTCTCTCTCATCGGTCGTTTTATCTCACTCCTTGGTTCTGGTAGTCTCTTGCGCGCGACGTCCTGGTGCTCCACACGAAACGAGGGACGACGACGCGATTCTCTATTCATTCGTGTTTCTGAATTCACACGGCAAAGTGGCCGAGTAGTAATCAGATTGTTTTTTTGAAAGAAAACTAAATAAATTGGAACATGAGAGGAAGCATCCGAAGAGGCAGAGTTCTGCTACGTTGGCCACGTCCAAGTTACTAATTTTGCGAACTCGTAAATACTTGTAGCCTTCGTGCTGTGGGTCGAGTGAGTAGACTCACTTTATCAAATTTTATTATTGCTGACTTCGGTCAAGTTCTCAATCGCAGAGTATAGTCAGTGCGTGGTACTAAAATAGATTCTTTGTAGGCCGTGGTGGTTGTTTTACCCACCCATTCGTAATGTATCGTTAATTGTCTTGACTTGCTAGAATGGTCCTTTTGATCACTCGAATTATTTATACAGTGAAGTTATATCATTCAATAATTAGAGAGACTATTAAATAGGTATTAAAACCTGAACGTGCCTCGTAATTATCTATTTCTTCTCCTCTTACTCTCTGCGTAATCCTTACCTCGCCCCTCTATCGAGCAAGGTAGTGGGCACGTTACTTTGCGTGTGGTTTAATCAGCTTAGGTGCCGATAAATTTATTATTAAAAGCACCACAATGATAAGCATATTTTTGGTAGTTTAGAAGAAACTACATGGCGCCCTCTAGACAAAGTAGTTTGGATGTTTTCATTCCAACCGAAATCAAAATTAAAAATGAAAATAATCCTTTTTCTTAAATATAGGGTTATAGTATGTATGTACGTATGTATTTATGTATGTATGTGTGTATGAATACCGTGATCGAATTTCAAAAGAATTATTAAAAAATAAAAGAGTAAGTCGTTCACTTACAATAAAAATTGTAATCGTTATATTAGTGAGTGTAGTGAAGGAGTTGTGTGTTAGTATGCGGGGAGCTTTTTTGTAAGGTTGAAAGGTTCAGGAGGAAAGTTGAAAGTGTTAATTTTAAAGCTAGTTATGAAAATAGTAAGAGGGAAAGTGAGAGGAAGAGTGAGAGGAAAGATATGGACGGCAGATCGGTAAAGTAGGCTGGCATGTATGTAATGAGGAGCCCAGTGGGGTCTGGCAGAGGGCATTAGCAGGTGGGCAACAGCACTGGTGCTGAGGATCTCGTGGCGGCTGGCAAAACAGGGTGGGGTAAGAATGATGCCGGAGATAGTTCCGATAAAGGTGAAGGACCGGTTACTATGCCAGGGAAGTTGGAATGGGGAGAAAAGGGACGGTGACTAGCTGACAGGAGGACCCGAGGTAGGCCGTCAAATCGGAAACTGCTTAATGAAGCTAGATCGAGTAGCTTAGGGTTGAGACAGCATTTGATGAATAGAGGCAGGGGGGAGAGTTGACGGATAATAGCGATGAGAGGGATAAAACAAAAGACAGTAAATTAAAGGGTTTAGAGAGGAACTGAACTGAAGTCTGGATATCATAAAAAGGCGAGGAAATAAAGTATGAGAGAAGATGAGAAAAGTTAGGGAGAAGTAGGAAGAATGGGAACTAGTGTGGCGGCAAAAAAATATAAGGTTTGGAAACATTTAAACAATATCGAGAAACAGAAGAAGATAAGTGACTATGAGAAAGAATCTGATATAGAGAAGTTGGAAAAAGGAGAGTAAGAATGCTAAAACGTAAGTCTGAGGATATGGAAAAAGGGGAGAAAGAGGAAGAAGAAGAGAGGTTAAAAGATGTGAATGAAAACGTTATCTTAGAAAATGTGAGAAGGAAAGAAAGCTTGAGAGATATAGCAAGGAAAGTACAAGTAAAAGAGAAGACGAAACGAAATAGGAATATAGTGATTAGAGAAATAAAAGTAAATAGTGAATCAGAAAGAGAAAAAGGGGAAAAGTTGAATGGAGAAATTGGAGCGAATGTCCATATGGAAGAGGTAAATAAAGTGGGGAGAAAGGATAAAGGTAAATTGCGGATTTATATAGTGAAAGTGAGAAGCGAGGAAGAAGAATTTTAAATCTTGAAAAAGAAGAAAGCTCTAAAGGGAAGGGAAGGAAGGATAGAGGAGGATATGACGTGGAATGAAAGAAGAAGAAAGTGGATGATGAAACAGAGAGCGTGAAGTAAGAGAATGAAAGGGAACACGATATGAATAGAAAAAGACAGAATGTGGATGAATGAGAATATGTGGAACCGAGATGATAAAAAAGAAAAATTGAGTGAAGTGAGTAGAGAGGGTCCATGGCGACGAGGGGAAGAAGCGGAGGCTAGGGATGAAAGGAAGGAGGTAATGGAAACAGTAGAGGATGAAAGGAAAGAAGAAGGAGAAGACGGAGCGACAGGGTTTCCACAAAATTAGAAAGGGGGCGTAAAGCAGAAGGAAGGGAAAAAGGAGGAAGAAAGTAAGAAAGAAGTAAGAAGCTTAGGAGAGGAAAGGGAAGAGAGAAACGTGCAAATAGCTTTCTGCAATGTGTTAGGCTTAAAGAACAAGAATAAAGGATTCTGGGGAGAGTTAAAAAAGTGAGATGTGATTATGATGAGTGAAACCTGGGTGGATGAGAAGAACTGGAAGGGGATGAAAAGGATCTTACCGAAATATTATGTGTGGACGATGCAAGAAGCAAGAAAGGAGCACGTTAAAGGGAGAAGGATGGGCGGCATAGTCTCAGGGATAAGACAAGAATTAGCAGTAAAAGGGAGAAAAGAGGAAGACAAGGAGGAAAAGAATGGAACAAAGGTGAGGAGGATCGTAGTTGGAAAAGCCAAAATTGCGGCAGTTTGTGTATATAGAAGAGGAGGGAAAAAGGAAGGCTAGAGGGTTATAAGGAAGTGAAAAGAGGAAAAGAAGGAAGAGTTAGTTTTGATAGGAGGTGATCTAAATGCCTGGACTGGCGAACAATTGGGAGGGATTTGCAATGATCTAAAGGAGGCCTATATTAGGAGATCCATATATAGGGAGACGAACAAGAGGGGAGGATGTTATTAGACGTGATAGGAGAAACAGGATGGTTTATATGTAATGGCAATATTAAAAGAGATAAGGAAGAAGAGATCAAATTAATGGGTAAGGGAGAAACGGTGATAGATTACATCCTGGAAGAAGAAAAAATAAGGAATATAAGGGATATGATAAGGAGTGTGAAGGTAGAAAATAAGATAGGGTCAAAGCGATTCCCGGTAATAGCTACACTGTAAGTTGGCATCAACAAGCGCGGCAGAGGGAGAAAGGAAAAAGGAAGAGAAAGGAACAAGAACACGGGAGTCTGGGGGGAAGATAAATTAAAAGAGTTTAAACAAAAAATAGAAAAAAAGAATGTTAAGTGTGAAAAAGAGGAAGGATTAGACTTATTAATTGAAGGGCTTAAAGGGTCGATTAAGAAAGTAAGGGATAAGATAGGTATGAAAGAAGAAAGAGAAGAGATAAAGAGAGGCTGGTGCGATAAGGAATGCAAAGAGAGTAAAGAGAAAATAAAAGAGTGTGTAAAAAAATAAAGAAAAGGGGGAATGGAGACGGGGGAGTACAAGACAAAAAAAGATCATAAGAATATGCTGGAAAAGCAAAGGCAAACGGGAAATAAGAAATACGAGGAAGAAGTAGAAAAAGCGATCAAAGAAGGTAGGCTTTGAGAGGTGATAAATAAGGATAAAGTTAGAACAAAGGGCATAAATGAAGAAATAGAAATGGGAGAGTGGACAGACTATTTTAAGGTTCTGCTGCGTGCGAAGCAAAATAAGATCAAGGGAAAAAATATAAGGCTAGTTTAAGAAGAAAAGGAAGACAGAGAACGAAATAGCAAGGAAAAAGTAGATGAGGCAATAGATAGACTAAAAACAAACAAGGCTACAGAAAAGGATGGCATAGAGAATGAAGCGTTCAAGCATGGAGTAGAAGGGGCAAGGGAAGGGATATAAAAGATCAGCAGCAAAGTCTGCAGAAAAGAAGGATGGCCGGAAGTGTGGATGACGGGGCTGGTCGTACCGCTTGTCAAAAAGAGGAGGGCAAAAAGGTAAAGGAGTAAAGAGTGATTACTCTCATGCCAGTGGCCTATGAAATATATGCGGAAATTCTGAGAAAAATGTTAAAGAGTAAGATAGAAGAAAAAGAAAGTATACCACACAATCATACGCGATTTAGAAAAGAAATAAAAACTTTAGATAACATTTACGTTTTTAACTACTTGGTTAACAGGAATATAGGGAGAAATAGAGGAAAATTAGTCGCAATGTTTGTCTGTTTTAAAGCAGCGTTTGACTGAGTAAACAGGAAAGTACTCCTTCAGGCAATGAAAGAGAAGGGAATAGAGATGAGATATGTGTAGATCATAAATAAAATTTTTACAGAAGCCAGGAGTAGGGTGAAGATAGGAAAGAAGAAAGTGAAGGTATTCTGGACAGGAAAAGGTCTAGGGCAAGGGTGCCCGTTGTGTCCGATAATTTTTATATGCTATTGTCAGACTAAGAGGAGAAGCTAAAGGAGAAAGGGAAAGTGGGAACAGCTTTGGGTAATAACAAACTATACTCTCTAGCATACGCGGACGACGTAGTTCTGTTAGCAGATGATGAGAAGGGGATGAAGAGAAGACTTGACGGTGAACGTAGAGAAGACAAAGGTAATGTGCTACAGAAGTAAACTAGATGTGAATTCGATCTCGAGGGTTTCAACTTTGTTTGTATTTATATTTATATGACGCTCGTTTCACGAGCACTTTGCTTCCCGTTAACAAATGTATTTGCTTCCTTATAGAAGAAGCATTAGTGATTTTTTAAATACGAAACAATCTAACGCTTTCATTTCGATTAATTTAAGAACAGAATTTAAAAAAAATGCAAAATGACAAAATAATACAAAATTTAAAAAAAATACAATGAAAAATCAGGCAAATCAAATTTTGTATTTAAAAGGATAATTTTACGAGCTGGAAAATAAATTCGGGAAATTCTGTCACACCCTATCCCTTTTCCAGCTTATGATTTTTTTACTAAAATTATCAGAATTATTTTATTTGAAAATTTATAGTCAAAAAGTCTTTTTTATTCATGCATTAACTTTAATTTATGTTGATGAACTAAGTTTTTTTAATTAAAACAGATGTTTTAAATATTGCGAATGAGCACAACTTTCCTACTCTTCAAAAAATTGTATTAATATTACAGGTCAATAGGTTTTTCTCAAATTAAGAAATCTTTTCTGTTTTTGCATAAATTTTTAATTATGTTAAAGAGAAAATGTTGTACTATAAAAAACCGCTTTTTCAAATATTATGCATTACTATAGTTTCCTTACTCTTCAATAAAATATATCAATATTGTAGGTCAATCGATTCGTCTCGAATCAACATATCTTTTCTATTGTCACATCAACTTTAAATTATGAGAATGAGAACATTTTTACGAAGGAAATCGATCCTTAATATAATATAAATGACCTTAAATTTTTTACTCTTTGATAAAATATATTTATATTACAGGTCAATTGATTCATCTCGGAAAAATAAATCTTTTTTGTTCTTGCATCTATTTTGCATTATATTAAAGAAACAAGTTTTACTATGAAAAACCGCATTTTCAAATATTATACATTACCATAGCTTTCCTACTCTTCCTTAAAATGTATCAACATTATAAGTCAATCGATTCGTCTGGAATCAACATATCTTTTTTACTCTTACATTAACTTCAAATTATGAGAATAAGAAAATTTTTACTATGAAAATCGATTTTTTAATATAATATAAATGGCCATAACTTCCTTACTCTTTGATGAAATATATTAATATGATAGGTCAGTCAATTCGTCTTGAACCAAGGAATCTTTTATATTCTTGCATCAATTTTGAATTATGTTGAAGAAATAAGTTTCACTATAAAAAAACCCGTATTTTCAAATATTATACACTACCATAGCGTTCTTACTCTTTAATAAAATGTATCAACATTATAGGTCAATCGATTCGTCTCGAATCAACACATCTTTTTTTTCTTACGTCAATTTTAAATTATGAGAAAAAAAAGTGTTACCATGAAATCGATTTTCAATATAATATAAATGACCATAGCTTCCTTACTTTTTCATAAAATATATTAATATGATAGGTGAATCGATTCGTCCTGAACTAAAGAATCTTTTATGTTCTGGCATCAATTTTTAATTATGTTAAAGAAACAAGTTTTACTATAAAAAACCGTATTTTTAAATATTATAAATTACCACAGCTTTCTTACTCTTCAATAAAATGTATCAACATTATAGGTTAATCGATTCGTTTTGAATCAACACATCTTTTGTATTCTCACACCAAATTTAAATCATGAAAATGAGAACATTTTTACCATAAAAATCGATTTTTGATATAATATAAATGACCATAGCTGCCTTAATCTTTGATGAAATATATTATTATTATGGGTTAATAGATTCGTCTCTAACCAACAAATCTTTCATAATCTTGCATCAATTTTGAATTATGTTAATGAAAAAAGTTTTGCCATAAAAAACGGATTTTTTAAATATAATTAAGTGCTACAAAAAATGTAATAAATATTTTTTTTAATCCTTCGGTCAGTCCCAAGATATCAACAAAAAAATAAGCCATCCAAATTTTATTAATTTATCTGCAACCGCTTTCAAGTTATCGTGTTCACAAAAAAGTGTGACATCTACACACACACATCGACACACGCATCCGAACAATTGCTTAGAACAATGTATTAGACATTTTTAAATTAAGGAACGTTTAATTAAATGAATTAAAAAATTTTCAAAAATGTCACCATTACAAAGCTTTCTCTATGAGGAAGCAAAAAACCTAAATCGATTACGTTTGAAAGATCAACGGGGAAACAGTGGAAATTGTGAGGGAGTTCTTTACCTAGATTTTTGCTTTGAGGTAGGAGGGGGATACGCAGTGCAAATGAGGAAGAGAATCGAATGTGCGAGCAAAGTAATGGGACAAGTATAGGGTATATAAATAAGAAGGTTACATGACGATTGGAGAATGAGGGTTTGGTTGTTTGATGTGTTAGTTTGGGCGGTGTTGTGTTATGGAATAGAGATCTGGGGATGGAAGGGAGCACAAGCATGAACATAGAGTTAGAGCTATTAGTAAGACAAGGAGAAGAGGTATGAAGAAAAATTATGGATTCGAGTTACAATGGATGGTATATGATGGTCAAAAGGGTGACGGAACCAGAATATTTGCAAAAAGTAAAACAGGAAGATAAATGGAGTAGGGTGATATGGTTTAGAATGGGAGAAGGATTGAGAGCTTGTCGATATCGGATAAATGAAGAGGAGAATCTGTACAGAGTATGTGGATACGAGATGAAATCATAGGCACATTTATTACAGAGATGTACAGATGAGGAAGAGATTTTGGATGGCAGTGGACGGGGAGTGACGTGGATGAAGAAATTGTAAGAACTATGAAAATTCAAGGGGTCATAATCCCATTGCAGGAAAGTAACTAGCAAAAGTTAAACATTTTTTAAATCGTTAAAAAATGTTGTTTTTTCATAGTAAAAGGAAACGGAAGCCCTGGAAGACCACTCATTTTTGAAATTATTTTTAGTTTAACTGTTATTTTTCATTAAAGCGAAACATTAGAATATAAGTAGTGGTAAAGTTAAGTGAAGGGTGGAATGTGAACAGATGTACAGAGAGCGGAGGCCTTTAAACCCGTGGAAGGGAGAGATTAAATATACATACATACATTGTAAACAATATGTTTTCATATTTTTAACGATTAAATCTAAGAAATTAAAAAAGTGCATTAAAAAAAGACTTTTCAATCTTTTCGGATTAATTGAAATTATGATTATAATTTGTGGTTTTCACATTTATCTGAGCATTCTTGAACCTTTCTAGCATAGAAGTACACTAGAGAAAATATCGATAAGATCCAGGAGTGGAAATCAGAATTACAGAAAATTTCAAAAATGTTGAATTTTGTATGTAATAGAATGATTTTCGACCTTTTTCTAGCGTATTTCTGTGCTTAGAAATTCCACAAATGGTTAAAAATTATTTGACACTACAAGTGAAGAAAATAATTCTACTAAATACCAAATTCCAAAATCTAAAAATTTGCTGTACTTTTAATTTCGACTCCTGGATCTTTTAGATTTTTTTAAAAAGTATTTCTGTGATAAAAAATCCCGCACATGCTCACAAAAATGTTAAAATCACAAGTTTGCAAAGATAATTTAATCCAATACCAAAAATAAAAATTTTAAAATTCGCTGGATTTCCAAAATTCGATTCCTGGGTCCTGGCGATTTTTTTTCTAGTTTATTTTTGTGACTAGAAACTATTTAGGTTCTCAACAAAATTCTTCTATTCACAAAGGTGTTAAGCATTTTTTCTGAAAACAGGGGTGAGTTAAACATAAATTATCTCTTAGTAAATAATTGATTACAATTCAAAAAATATTAGGAAGACTTTTTCGACCTTCAGGTGTGTAAACAAATTGAAACTTAGGAAAAGGAGGGTATCGAAGATGGCTCATTGTCCCCCTACCTTAAGATAGGTACCAAACGGTAGATTTTTTTTAGCTGATAAATTTTATAATTGCGTTGGCCCTCTGAAATTTAGCCTTCTATAAGTTTTCGACTTAGATGTACCATGACGTCTAAACTTCAGATGATGCTGGTCGCTCGTCATCCAGAGTTCTGCGACAATACATATATTATTTAAGTCAGCTGCTCGAAGTTTAAATCTTTATTGGAAACTTTTATATCCAAGGTACTATAAATGTGTCATTATATACGCACATCGAAGCCTACTGCTTCACTTCTGTTTTTACAGTGATAGTAATGACCAATAAAGAAAGAAGTATTTATTTGATTCCAGGGAAGGTGAATAAGTTGATTAGTATACCCCGGAAACTCCTATAGATTTATTTACAGATTAAATTCATCTCGCGTTACTGTGCCGGACTCGGGTCTCGTCGGCACAGTGAAGGGGCGCTTTTTTATGTTGAAACTTAGGACCGCATATATAGACTCTGAACCCAGCACAGTATATGCCCAGAGAGTCACGATGTAAACAATTTCTAATACAGCACTGACTGTGCGAGCATATAAAGCGTCAAGGGACGCTCAGGGAGGAGACAATAGCAGTCAAGCGTGAAGCCGACAAAAGAACGAGCGGTATAGTAACGCGACATGAGTGTATATTACTTTTATTCTTAGTGAGAGTTTAGACAATAAATGGAAGGAAACACTACGGAGGCTAACTTCTGCGAAGTTCGGTCCATTATAAAAGGACCCTGTAACACGCCTATGGAAAAAGTGGTTTCCGTTAATTTGGCTGAATTTTTCATATTTTACTCGTCTAGGCGTTCTGAACAAATGTCTTAATGGGCACAAAGCCCAAAACTCACAGGGTCCCACGATAAGGCCCCCCGAAGTCAGTATAATGTAGGCATCGGCTCTACAAGTTCACTCCGTCATTTTTCTTACTTGGAAGAGTGGTTTCGGTTATTTGACTAAATTTTTGATATGTTACGCGGCTCGGCGTCCTGAATAAATATCCTTACGGGCACAAAGCCCAAAGCTTAAAGGGTTCCAAGAT
>JAUELO010000013.1:4652016-4665101 GCA_032357855.1 Amphibolips quercusostensackenii
TGTCCAGTAGGCGAAAGTCACCCAATCTTACCGCATAGATTTATTGAAGTTGTTACAAAAAACGATTCACTACAGTTCAAATATGGGTTTTCTTCTTCTGCTAGACAACATTCACCGGACCGATCTTTCGCAGACAAGTGTTCTTTTTGCGGTAGGTCCAGGTCCCCTATGGGTAGGCCTCCTTCTTCTGAAGTACTTGGATATGCACTTGGAGAACTTGGATATATTCGGCTTAGTCCACGTACTAATCCGAGCCTACAGTTAGAATTTCGAAGATATATTTTTCCTGCCGGTAAACCAATTAGAGTGCGCGGAGGAAGTAGCTATGTTCCTGTTCCAACGCAAGAACATATTGTATTATCAACATCAAATGGTGACATTTTTGCACTATTGGAGTATAGCGGGGTACTTCGTGGAATATATAGGACGGACATAAGTCATTCGAGAGTTAAAATGAATATGATCAGCGGCGCAATTGACTGTATGACCTCAGATGAAATGAGGGATTGTCCAATAGGGGAAAATCACCCCATCTTCCCAAAAACTTTTACAAAAGTTTTAACAAATGAAGATTCACTACAGTTTCTGTATCCTGGTTCTTCTTCTGAGAGACAACATTTACCTGACCGAACTTCTGCTGAGGAGCCTCCTCTTTGTGGTAGGTCTGGGTCTTTTGTAGGCAAGCCTCCGTCTTCTGAAGTACTCGGATATTCACTTAGAGAACTTGGATATATTCGGCTTTGTCCCCGCACCAATCAGAGCTGTCAATTTGAATTCGAAGATATGTTTTTCCTACCGGTAAGCCAATTAGACTGCGAGCAGGACGTAACTGCTATGTTCCTGTCCCAGCGCACGAACACATTGTATTATCAGCATCCAATGGTGACATTTTTGCACTATTAGAGTATAGCGGGGTCCCTCGTGGAATATATAGGCAGGATAGAAGTCATGCAAGAGTTAAGATAAATATAATTAGCGGCGCAATTGACAATATGACCTCAGATGAAATGAGGGACTGTCAAATAGGGGAAAATCACCCAATCTTGCCGCATAGATTTATTGAAATTGTTACAAAAAACGATTCACTACAGTTTAAATGATATTCTAATAGCGAACGTAATCCCAGTTTTTCTTCTTCTTAAAGACAAAATTAACCTGACCGAATTTCTGCTAAGGTGTATCCTGTTTTGTGATAGGTCCAGGTCTCGTACAGACAGGCCTCCTTCTTCTGAACTAGTTGGACATGCACTTTGAGAAATTGGATATATTCGGCTTCGTCCTCGCACCAATCCAAACCTTCAATTAGAATTTGAAAGATACGTTGTTCCTGATGGTACACTAAATAGAGTGTCAGCGGAACCTAACCGCTATGTTCCTGTGCTAATGCGCGAACGTATTGTATTATCAACATCCAATGGTGCCATTCTTGCATAGTTAAAGTATAGCAGGGTTCTTCGTGAAATATATAGTCGAATATAAATCATTTAAGAGTTTAAAGAAATATGACAAGTAATGCAGTTAAGAGTATGATCTCGGATGAAGCTAGGGATTATCCAGTAGGAGAAAATCACCCAATCTTCCCACAAACTTTTACTAAAGCTGTTACAGAGTACGATTCACTACAGTTTAAATTAAATCCTAATAGCACGCGTAAATCTGGTTCTATTGTCTCTGCTAGGCGAATTATGAAAATATGTTTTTTCTTTGGACAAACGAATTAAATTGCAAGAAGGAAAATTTACATTCTTGGCCATGTCAATTCGAGTGCATAATGTTTTATCAACATTCAATTGTGACTTTTCTGCAATATTTAAGTATACAGGGTCTCTTTGTCAAATATGTGAGACATATAGAAGTCAACGGAAAATAAAAATTGATAATGATAAGCAGCGTAGTCAATAATTTAACCGCAGATGAAATAAAGAAATATAAAGTATGTATAGATAACCCTATATTTCCGCTTCTTTTTATGAAAGTTTCTGCAAATTAAGATTCATTATAGACTGTGTATTTTTATTCAATAAATAAAAATTGTTAGCTGCAATATAATGATTTCTTTATCCGAAGTCGCATAAAAATTCAACAAACATTCAAACTTGACGCATAATGGTTTTTAAGTTTTTTTTTTATTTTTCGTCTATGCCCTATAGTCCAAAATCGCTAAACAAATTTTTAACATTTCACAGGTGTATTATACGGTTTGAATATTATTATTGATTATTGAATTCAAAGTAATATTTTTGTGACTTAAGTTTGCGCTTTTACCATTAAGGTGTAGAAGATTATAAAAATGTATCATTCAATATTATATGTTGATTTTATAAACAAATGATGGAAACAAATTATCAGGATGTATTTTTTAAAGAAGAAAATATAGCTTTGATGCACTTTTTTTATTTCTATTTGTTATTCGCCTAATTTAATACGGAAAAAATAGAAATTACTGGCAACAGTATTTTCATTTAATTTATATGTATAATTTTTTCATAAAATAATTAAATATCATTGTAATCAAGTATAATCTTGTGAAAAAAACGATCAATTTTCAGGCAAAAATAGAATTTTTTATTTTTATTTGAAAAATTAATTTTCAACGTGAAAATAATATTTTAACAAGAATGATGAACCCTTATCTTATAAAATGAATTTTTGGAAACGTAGTTAAACATTTAACCACTCAGTTAAATTCTCAACCAAAAAAGATAAATCTCTAGAATCAGAAGAAGAAAATTTTTTGATTCAACTATTCATTACTTTGTTTAATTAACGTTAGAGTTTGAATGATAAAAGCTCGGTTTTCAAAAAATTATTAAAATTAATTTTTAACAAAGCAGTTTATCCTTAAACTAAGCAGGTAAATTTGCGATCAAGATGATAAGTGCTGCAGCAAAAAAAATCTACAACAAAATATATAAATTTTTAAACAAATTATTCAATTGTCAACTAAAATCATTAATTTTTTACTGTAAGTTAAACTTTTAATTAGAGAAATTGAGTTTCAACGACAACAAATAAAAAAAATTTTTTTTAACAAAACAGATCAACCTTCAACTAAAGTATGGACTTTCAATAAACTAGTTCAACTTTCTACCAATTAATTAAATTTTCATCTCAATAGATTAACTCCTAATGGAAATTTCAAAAGTCGATTTTCTTGATAAAAACGTTTAGTATGCAACCGAAAATAAATACATCAAATTTCCTGTTTAGACTATTAATTTTTAATGGAAAAAAAAATTTTGAACGAGATAGTTAAATCTTGAGACAAATAGTCGTATATCTTTTTAAAAGGGATGAAGCAGACGTATTTTCATTAAATTGCTTTCAAAATTTTTTAAAGTGTGCGTCCTATCAAAAAAGCTTAAAAGCAAGTTTTCAGATCTAATTTAGTCAAGCACTTTTTCGGTTAAATATTTTATTGAACTTTATGTCGTTTTTAAAACACTTTAACGTATATATTTTTAATGTCGCTTTTCATAAATAAAACAATAACTACGCGTCATATAAAAAAATTGTTGAAGGCAAACTTGTAGATAAAATTTAAGAGAACAATCTTGTTGATAACCATTTTAGTTTAAAGAGAATTTTCATACAAATGAAAACTATGGTAGTTTTACTAAAATACATATAGTTAAAAGAAAACTTGTGGATCTATTTGGGAGAAATTAATTTTGACTTTGAATATTTTTCTGTGACCTACTGATACCAAAAAATTATGACATTATCTTAAGACCGAATTCGAAAGTGAACTTGGGTATCCATCTTATCGTTCATATGTAGTTATTATAGCGAGTATATACCTATAATAAAATTTTCATTAAGTAAATAAAATTGACATATCTTTGTTGTTGCATAGTTTGAAAAAAAAATTGAATTTCCAATAAAATTTTTCATCCTATGAATAAAAACTATGCATTTCACAAAAATATAGTCAGAAGCAAATTTCTAAATCTTCTAATGGGAAGCAATTTCGTTAGTTAGCATTTTTTTATGACCCGCGTAGTTTTGTCGTGAAATGGAGTTACTTATTGTTGATATAATTCTTCACTTTTAAACAAAAAACTGTGTGTGTTATCAAAAAATTGTTTCTTGAAAACAAGTGAGTATTTTTGAAATCAACAATAACTTGTTAATAATTTATCGTATTTTGCACAGTTTGTCTGATAAAGGTAATTTTTGTATTTATAAAAAAAATTTTCGATGGTCAAGGCCAGAATTATTGGTCACATTTGCTGTCTTTGAAAAATTCACTTGTCTTAATAATCTGATCCATGTGTCTTTCCTATTCTAATTTCCCGTCGATCAACAGGTGGCACATACATGTGTGGTCTCCCAATTTGTGAATGATAAGGTAATTTTGCCAAATAATATTTGCCGGATTCTTTTAATCTAGCGCATAGACTGCATCCTTTTCTCCGAAGATATTATCTCTGTTTTTCTGTGAAAATTCTATCTTTCATTGTTTAACTCTGTCTGCTACTGATATAGTCGAAAAATCTAATCTTGTTTTTTCTTTGAAGGAAAAAACCATCCTTGCCGGCGTTTCTCCAGTAGTATAATGTAGCGCATTTCTCTGCAAAGCTAAGTATCGATTTATCAGCGTTACGGTTTTTAATAAACATTGTCTTAAGTTCGCCATTGTACTTTCTGAGTATACCCCTAACATTTCATACACCTACCTCCAGTCAGTTTGAGTAGGCATCAACAAATAACAAATACATTTTTTTAAACGGGACTAAAAAATCGACATGTACCCTTTGAAACACGTGCGCTTTCTGCTTGAAATCAACAAGAGCTGCCTTCTCAGGCTGCTTAGCGTAAGTCATACATGCATTGCACCTTTTAACAAATTGCTTAATATCCTTATCCAACCACGGACACCAGAAATACTGCCGAGCTAGATCTTTTATTTTGCTTGTGCCTGAGTGAGCCCCGTAAATCTCTTACAGTAAAAAATCTGAAAACTTCAGAAGGACTATCACCCTATCACTTCACATTAAAATTCTCTTTTCCAAAATTATCTCGTTTTTACGAATTTTAAAAGATCTTCTTTAACACATTTTAGAAAAAGCCCATGTTTGCAAACGTCTTGCGGTCACTTTAGAAATCCTATTATGTTCTCCAAACAGAGCTCAAAGTGACTTGTTGTCCAAACAGAAGATCAAATGATTTTTCAATAAATATTCGTTAAATTTGTAGATTCTCCAATTAATAGCTAATATGACAAGCCGTGCAATTGAAAATATGACAGCAGATGATATTAATGAGTATCAAGTAGGCATTATCTTGCCACATATTTTTATGGAAGTAGCTGCAAATTACGAATCACTACAAACTATGCATCATTAATTAAATAAAAATTTACAAACTAATGTATAATAATTCTTGGAATCAGAAGTCAGATTAAAATCAAATATAATACGTATAATTTTAATGTATCATGGTCTTGAGGACTTTTTTCTTTCTACCTTTTCCTTAAATTCAATGTGGGAGAAAAAAATCATTTTTTTACTATTATTGTTAGGTGATGCTACCAGTAAGGGTCAATAATAAAAATTTTTTATTTAATATTTTTACCAATTTTATAAGCAAACTTCTTTGAATTACTATAAATATAATTTAAGGAATATAAATATATAATTTTTTTTATACATTTCATATAATTTGTTTGTAAAATAAGCAACTAGCGTTTCGATCACGTATCATATTGTCAATAAAAAATTTCTATTTTCAGGCTAAGATAGCGTAAGGCAATTTTCTGTTAGGAAAATTAATTTTTTATGAAAAAAAACACGAAATCTTAATCAAATAGTTGAATCTTCAATTAATGAAATGAAGTTTTTTAACGTACCTGGGCAAAAATATTCAGTCTTGGTTTTGATTTAGTTAAAGACTAATTCAAGACGATTTCAAGTTATAATTTTTCTCTATCTTGTGAGACAAAATTAGACTATTGTCAATGTTTTAGGCCAAAAATTAATGCCTTAGAGACAAAAATTGATGTCTTAAGAAGGAATTATTTGTTTTGAAAAAAACTTGAGAGATTTATAACTTGAAGGCAAGCAAAAAGTTTCCCAAGGCCTCCAAGGGTCATCACTAATCCGCCTCAAATTTTAGAGA
Organism: Amphibolips quercusostensackenii; assembly: GCA_032357855.1. Lineage (NCBI taxonomy): Eukaryota > Metazoa > Arthropoda > Insecta > Hymenoptera > Cynipidae > Amphibolips > Amphibolips quercusostensackenii. The sequence goes on from JAUELO010000013.1 coordinate 4,658,137, forward strand.
ATCTTTATATTATTTATCTTTGTAGTACAGGGACCTCCCTAAAAAATCTTAAAATTTACAAAACACCGCCAGGAGCAGAAAAAACTTAAGAGGGGGAAAAAAAGGAAAAAAAAGACGAAGACAAAGTTAACCAGAAATGTCAATAGAAGTAGAAAATTCACAGTTAGATGAAATGCGTAAAATAATGATAGAAGTAATACAGATGTACGAAAACAGGTATGATAAAAGGCAGAAGGAAAGAGGAAAGAAAATAAAACAAGAAATAAGATTAAAAATGGCTGAGCTTAAGAAAGAGATGGAAAAATAGAAAAAAGTTAAAGAAAATTTAGAGAAAAAGATGCAGACTTTTAAAAAAAAGATTAGAAAAGCAGAAAGAGCCTAATAAAAAAATAGCACCCTTGGAATGTAGGATACAAAATATAGAAAGCTTAAGCCGGGAGTTTAGAGGTGGGGAGAGTGAGAATAAGGAAAAGATGGCTTAAAAGATTTGAAGAAAGAATGCAAAGGATTGAAAGAAAAAAAAGGAAAAGAAACATAGTCATAAAGGGTCTAAGATTAGAGCCGAAGAAGCTAGAGAAAGAAGTAGAAGAAGTACTAACAAGGAATGATGATGAAGTAGAGATAGAGAAAGTGTGAAGTTTAGGAAGGAAAGAGCGAAGAGGAGAGAAAACTGCACTGCTGAAACTAAAGATAGGAACATAAGATGAAAGTGATTTTCAAGAAGAGGGTGTTATATAAAAGCTCGAAGAGAATAGAGGATAATTCAACATAAGTAGAAAGAAAGATGCAGTATGAATTAAGGCAAATAGCGGAAGAGGAAAGAAGGAAGAAAACTAGAACGTGGGTTGAGTATAGCAGAATACAGATAGAAACTGTGTGGTAAGATTGGGACGAAGAAAGGGAAAAGATAGTGAAAAGTGAGGTGCAGGGAAAAAAGGAGAGAAGGAAACGGGATATAGGAAAACAAGAAATAGTAAGAAACAAAAAGAGACGAGAAACAAAAGTAAAAAAATTTGAGAATATGTTACTGGAATATAACAGGACAAGAGACAAAGGATAGGGAGTTTATGAGCCATTTTGCGCAATGAGGTGTTATCGTGATGATAAAGACATGGCTAGATAAAAAGGGATGGGAAAGGGTAATGGTAAGGCTACTTAGTGATTATAAGTGTCAAGTTCAAAATGCAAAGGGGAAGAATAAAAAAGGCAGAGCAATGGGAGCAATTGCGATCAGAGTGAGGAACAAATGTATAACTGGTATGGATAAGAAAAAGATAAAAAAAATAAGGAATAATAGGAGAAGAGGAAGAGATGGAAAGAGAGAAGTGAAAGATAGTGGGTTTTATGGGAACGGTGATATGCAGGAGAAATCAGAGGAGATGAAGGAACTGTTGGAAGAACATAAAGAAAAGATTGGGTTTATCATAGGAGAAAATTTTAATGTAAGGACAGGAAATAGAGGAGGAAGAAAATAGGGAAGAGAGCGAGGAAAATGTCTAAATACAAGACACATGATGAGGAGGGAAAGAAATTGTTGAAGAGTATAAAGGAGTGAGGATGGTTTATCCCTAACCGAAATATTAAAAAAATGAGGAAGGGGAATATACAGTATACACGCTCAGAAGAGGGATGGGGAACGGCAATTGATTATGTAATAGCGGATAAGATAAGAAAAAAAGGTCAAAAAAAGTAAAGTAGGGAGATAATATAGGTTTAGGTCACTTTCCTATAGTAGTGACATTAAAGGGAGAAGAAAGTAATAACAATATGAATAAAGAGGAAGCAAAGGTAAAAGAAGGAGGAAGAGAAGATTGGTCAATGAAAGGAAAAGAAAAGTTAAAAGAGTTTGAATATTTGGGATGTACCTTGCAAACAAATATATACCATAAAGCTTATATAAGAGAAAGGATAAAAAAGCAGCAGAAGTAATTCTTTAGAGGATCCCATGATATATGGTACGAAGAGAAGGGCGAAGGGATAAATAAAGTACTGAAGCAAGAAAGAGGGCACGCAAATTTGAGATGAAGCTAAGGAAAGGAAAGGGATTGGAGTTAGCAAAAAGTGTTTGATAGATTTGCAGGAAAGGAGAGAAAGGGCAATAGAATTAGCGAGATGCAAAAAAGAAACAAGGGAGTTTTTTAATGATAGAGACATAGAAGGCGCGACTGGAGTAAACTATGAAGAATTGGAAAAAAGGGACAGAGAGAGGTTACTAATAGAAAGTTCAGTGATGATTGAGAAATTTAGATATAATAAATGGTATAAGATTATAAAAAAGGAAGAAGTACCAAATTATTAAGAAAAGAAATGGGAAAAGAAAAGATGAACAAAAACAGCAAGATTTAGATTAGAAAACAAGGTTAGAACAGGGAAGAATTAATCAAAGAAAGATAACAGAAAGTGTAGAATTTTCAAATGGGAAGAAGAAACATGAGAGCATGTATTGAAAGGATTTAGGAGAGGAATGGAATATAAAGAAAGCTGGCAAGAGAATGTGATAACAATTTTAGGGAAGGATGGATTGGTGGAGGAGTGGATGAGGGAGTTGAAAGTGGTTAGTGGAGCGAATGAGAAAGAATAAAAAAATAAATATGAAAATATAAAAAATGTGAAAATGGAGGTACAAAAGAAGTGAAAGAAAGAGAAAACGGAAGTCTATTAGATTAGAAGCGTAAAAATTTGTAAGTAATGATTATGTTATAGCATAAGTAGATTAAGATGCGGTTGCATTATCGCGCGCTCTCTCTCTCTCTTAGTTGCACTCTTGCTTTCGATTGATTGCTTACTCGTTCACTAATAGGTCTGGAATTGCATTATCGAAAAAAAATATAAATAAGGATCTAGAGATTATAATTTATGTTAATAGCTGGTAATAGCTGTAAATATCTGTAAATAGTAAGGTTAAGCTTCTATAAATATATGTATGCGGATGTGTGGTAATGAATGGAGTTCATGTCAACCCTTAGGGGACACATCATGAATACAGAAGAGTCTTAATTAATTTTGTTAAGCTTGAATACCGGTGACTTGATAGCTGACTTTGCAGCGCAAAAAGCTTGCAAAGGTAGCATGTAATACTTTTTGTGAGATAAATTAATTTGAAGTAAATAATTTTACTAACTTATACATGTTTAATTATTTCCTTTGTTTGTTTTCGAAGTTTGCATCCTATTTTAAGGTTCATATCATATTTTTGATAAAGTGAAAGTATCGAAAGTTTCAAAGGGAACGTTAAAACGGAAATATCAGATTCATTGATATTACCTAAATCGTGATGATATCAAAGGTGTCCTCATTTGTGATTTGAAGAAATTTTGCTGTTCAGAGAGAGTGTTGTATTCACTTAGATAAATAAACTAGTGAGAGTTTAATTATTTCTAATTGTTTTAACTAATGTGTTATTGAGTCATCTAATAAAAATCAGTCCAACCGACAAATTTTTTCCCACAAACTCCATCATTAAAAAAATAATTTAAATTCTTGAAATTGAAACTTTCTTATTATCATTTCTTTCATTCATAATTCATCCTTGCATCCGAAAAAATAGATTTTAAACTAGAAAAATGATGGCTAGATAAAGAAAATTTAGTTGTTTCTTTCACGCAGCTAACAAATATTTATGTTATCACATCATTACTCTGTGGAGCTCTCAAAGGTCACATGTTTCTTTGATCATATCAGAATCTAATCAATCTGACAATATTGCATTAGAATTTAAAATCCTTAAAAATATTTTGAACGGCAATAAATTTAATAATACGACCTATCTTTCATTTAATTAAAATAATTTTGGTACATTTAGAATTATCGGTATAAAAATTAAAGGTAAATTAAATAATATTTAATAAAGATTTTTGTTGAATTTTCGACACATTACCTAATATATGCATGATATAACTATAATATTTTCATATGATAATTTTTTTAGTTTCATTAACTTTCACTTTCAGAATATTTCAATTTCGTTAATAACCATTCAATTAATGATATTTATATTTATAAAAAATTCTTTGTGAGCGAAAATAATTTTATTATAAGGTTTTATTTAGTTTACATATAACAAAATTAATCATCGCTTTCTGACAAATTATTAAGGTTTTTCATCTTACACATAAAATAATAATATTTCTAATAAAATTAAACCCAAAGTTTCAAAGTGATGAAGCATGTACATAAAATCATGGGTTTTGTTACAAACTTTTCTTTTTTGGTAGAAAAGTCATCTTTTGCATTAAAAATTCAACTATTGAGTCAAAAATTCAAATAAATTTTTGTTGAAACTAAACTGTTCGACGGAAAATGTAGCAAATCAATTTTTTTTCTAAAAAATTGATCTTTTTCGACGAAAATTCCCTTTTTGTTTTTTTTTTTTTTAGTTGAAAATTTACCTATTTTGGTAGAAAATGTATATTTTTGCGTTGTAAATCCAACTCTTTCCTTAAAAATTCTTTTCTTTTGGTTTACAAAATAATCTGCTTTGGTTAAAGATTTAAATTATTTGTTGAAAATTATAATTTTTTGGTTTAATTCAGCTGTTTTTCAATAAGAATTACAGAATTTATTAATGAAAATATCAACTAATACACCTTTCGCTGACCATTTATTTTTCAACAATAATTCATTTCGTTTATTAAAAATTTAAATATTTTGCTGAAAATTCTCTTTTTCTTGGCTGAAAATAATCTATTATAACTAAAAATGTAATTCTTTCATTTTGTATTCAAAATTCATCTCATTAAGCAAGTTTTGGTTTTTAAAAATGATTATTTGAATTTAAACAATGCAACAATACAGTATCAAAGTAACAGTAAAGTCACTTTTGCGCATGAAAAATACAAATTTTTATTCTGAAGAATATGTTTGGCTTTCCTCAAATAATACAATTTTACATTAGTGAATACTAACTATTTGTCAGTTGTATCATGCACGCAAATGTGACATTCTTTGTCACTGCTCTTGTATACAAACTGAATTCTTAATTATATATGTGAATTCAGCAACATTCCTGACATCAAGTTTTCCAAATAACGCAATCGGCATTGAGGAAAAGCGACAATAATTTTTTCAAAATTTTTGTGTCACACCTATTTTTTCGGAGAAGTTGAATTTTTCAAATCAATACTTTTTCATTGTTTTTTTCACTCCTAAAAAAACGTCCCACGAGCTGTCGCACACATTTTCGTCAAAAACCTGATTAGTTATATATTTCGAGAATACGACGTTCAGTAGCTGTTTTGAGTTAGTTCTTTTAAATTTTTTAGAATTTTTAAACCACAATTTTCAAAAGAAAAATTTAAGTTTTAGACATTTTTTTATAAAAAAGAAAATTATAATGTTTAATGATGTAAGAATGATGCACTGAACTTTTGGCCTTTTTTTTAAATTGACAAAAGAATTATATTCATGAACCCTTGACCATATTAAATAAGGTTATATGTATTCACTATTTATCTATTAATAGAGATTAACAGTCTACTGCACCATCAATTAAGTAAATGAAGCTTTCCAAATAAATAAAAAAATAAAGACATATGCTCTCACAAATCTCTTTAAAATTTACTTAACTTCTAGTGAATAAATAAAAGTCATTTTTTCGTGATTTGCACAATGATTAGCTTTTTTGAACTCCATCGATTTTATATGAAATATGGCTGTTTAATCTGAGATTGTAATTTGTTGAGGATAGCTGTTGTTCAGCATTACAAGTATTTATTTTTCAGTCTGCTGAAATCATTATGCTTTCTGGTAATAAGAAGTCATTTGCGATTATAATTTTTTTTCTTGTTCTGAATTATGAAAATCTAATGAATTACAGCAACTGACATGAAAAGAAGAAAATGAAATAACAAATAATTCAACACTGAAAAAACTCTCCTCCAATCATAAACAAATATATGTTATAGAAGATGTTTTCGCGTTTAATTTTTCATTACATTAACATGTGATAAAATATTAATTTAAAAAATGCACATTAATTATATATAACATTTAAAACCATTTGATTTGAGTGTGATTTTTTAATTACAATTATTCTAAAGTTTCACATAAGTTAATTACAAACATATTATAATTCCTTATATTTTGTAAAGCTTGACATAAAATTGCATGATTTCCCGTACCAAAATTTTGCTCATCATTCATCGTTGAGTTTTCATTTCACAGAATATTACTTTCCTAGAACATAAAATAGCCCGCATTATCCTTACAAGTCTGGGTGAATCTAATTTCATTTTATAATGTTTTATCTTTATTTTTTTTATTTAAGGAGTTTAAAATAATTAAAATATTTCCTAAGATTATTGGAATATTTATTCACGAATGCTCTATAAATATTAATTATTGTTAAGACTGAATTTATAGTGTCATTATTTTTAATTTAATAGTTTTCTTCTTTTCTCATACCTAAAAACATTTAACATTTATCTCATTATCATATTAATACTATCAATGTTAAAAATATATTAAAATTTACGAAGGTATTACATTTTAAATGCAACAAAAAATTTTTAAAATGTTTTGATAGTTGTACATAACTGTATCTTGAACTGACGAATTCTGTAATAAAATTTTTAAAAATTTTCCCAAGACTTCCATAAAATTACGTAATTTCCGTAAATATACATTAAATTGCAAAAAGCTTACGCACATTTTTGTTTTTTGCAACGGCATAAAACATCCTTTACTAGAAACGTAACATTTTGCTGTTACCAGTTCTGGAATTTTCAAAGACATGTACCAGAAAATTCTGTATTTTTAAATGAAAGTTACGAAATTCATAACTCGATTTTTAATTTTTTTAAATTGTCTGAACTTTACTATAATTTTGAGTAAAGCGTATTTTTAGACCTTCCTATGTTTATTTTTATATAAATAAACTAAAAGTAATTTAAAGATTATGAAAAAGATTTTTTTAGTTGAATATTAAATAAGAAAAACTTATTTCAATGTAGGCTACTGATGTCAGC
>JAUELO010000013.1:5013326-5024093 GCA_032357855.1 Amphibolips quercusostensackenii
TTGAAAGTTAGTAGGGACGAAACATGAAAGGTTCCTTTCGTCTGTCGCCCGTTACGATTACCGGCGTATATCAACTTCTTATCTAAATACACATAAAATCTCTTATTCTCGGGAATATTTTTAAGTGTCCAACCGCAGAAATATATTTTTTTCTGAGTAAATATTTACAATTCTGCTGTTTTATTTTTACTGAAGCACATAAAAAATACATGTGATTATTACCTGTTTCCCAGCGATCACGTTTTTCAGAGATGCAGTCTACTCCGTTTAATAGGTTTTCTTGATATTCCTTAACGTTATTAGCATTCAGAAATTTTCCTGCCATTCCACTAATCACCACTTCCACTACAGTCATGGTTTGGATCCACGTTTTTCAACTTCATGTAGATTAAAAATCTGTAGAGAATTTAAGAAAACTTATTTTTAATATAGTGCTCATGTAGTGACTGATCTTGATCAACTAAATTATTAACGATGAAGTGCAAGAGAGATATATGTATATATTTCTTCCATAAATGAGTGTTTTAGATATTAAGCACTTGTATTGAAGTTGAAAGTGCGGTCTAATAACTAAATTACGTGAACATTGTCAAAATAAGTGAGCACGAATTAATGTTTAGCTACAAAGTAACTAAAAGCACAATGTAAAAAGTAGAGATCTCTTTTTCATGGTATAATTTTTGCAGGCAGTATTTCAGATTTCAGATGTTCTGCTTGTGAATAGAATAACTGCATGCTGTTATTTTAAATGTAAAACAAAATTATGACTTCGAGATCCCACTAGTGATCATATTTTAAAACTGAAGTGAATTAATTTAGTACCACTAAAGACTGCCTTTCTAGATCTCATTTTAATATTTGAAATAAGTCCTGCAATAATACTTTTGTCACAAGTAACCGATTGCACCAATCTTAATTTAAATATCAGTTTCAGAAAAGATTTAAATAATTGAACACTATATGTTCGACGATAAAGTGACGATTGACAATTGATGATGTTGTAAATTATCACGACAAATAACGACAATCAAGATGTTCAGACGTTAGTGCTTTTTACGATAGTCATATGCAATACATGATGTTTATAATTTATTAGTTTCATTACTTTATGAAAATCTCAGGAAGGCTTGTCTTGCATATCAGATACTGATCTATCAAACGGGACTGTTGAATTTCAACTTCTATTTTGTTTAAATTTTACACTCATCTCGCGTAAAATGGCCAGCCTCGGGGGTAGACGGACATATAGAGGAGGCGACCAGAAGCTATTAATATCCAGTTTGAACCAGATTGAAAGCGACGAGCAAGAACTCTTATGTCAACACTCAGGACCGATGGCCTTCAGTGTAGGCCGTCAAGGGACGCTCCGGGGGGAGACAGAACCATTCAAGTGTGAACGACCGTGAAGTCGGCTACCTAATGAGTGGCCATGTTATGCGAGATGAGTGTATTTTAATTAGTGAATATGACGAATGTATGACAGAAAGTAATGCAGAACAGGGGCGTACACACCGTGTAAGAGCAATAGAGGCCGCTGCTTAACTGAGTGGGTGGGAACCACAAAGATTGGATGGTTGAGGGTGGAAAGGATCATAAAATGCAGATTGTATTGAAACGGAAACTACAACAAATGTAATAACATAAGTATAAATAAAGAAAAGCCGCTTTTTATAAGTACCCTGCTTAAAATGACGGGTATAATCCAGATAAGATCCGGGTAGAAGTTGGATCTTATCCGGTTCTTTTGTAAATGTACCTGTTTTATGTCCCCAGTTTCTATCCGGCACTTGACCCGGGTTCTATCTGGTGCGAAATAATGTTCCTACTTGGTCCCTACATGGGTCTAATCCGGAGTTGTGTCTTTTCTACCAGGTTTGTATCCAGTGTTCCAAAATACTTATACCTGATTCTTGTCGTATATCTTTTCGAAATGCACCCGGTTTATACCCGGCAGTTAATAGGGTTCTATCTGGTGTAATATAATTTTCGTACCTGGTCTCTACATGGTTTCTTATCCGGAGCTGTGTGGTTTCTACCAGGTTTGTATCCGGTGTTTTAAAATACCTATACCCGGTCCTGATCTTATATTTGTTGAAAATGGACCCGGTCTTTCAACCCGATTTATACCCGGTTCCTACGTGGCTTATTCGAAGGACGAAGGATAGATAAATTTGCAAAAAATATATTTTATATATAATAACTGTAATTCATTCATTTTTGAAATTACGTAATTGCACGCACGGTCACTCACAAACATAAAAGCACGCTCAAACGCTATGAAAAGTCGCATCATCTGCGCATTCGAACCCTACCTATAAACCTAACCTGAGCCTATATCGCACGCTCTACCTAATGACGCTACTGTACCGCTTGAATTTTGTCGACAAAATCTCAACCAAGCATTTTCGCTGAAAAGCCAGGGCTAGCGGAGAAATATATTTTTTCTATTTTTTCGTTTTACACATTTTCTATGGATAGGTGGATTTGAAAATGTTAAATTAAAATATTTTAATTCAATTAATTTAAATTTTAATACTTGAATGTTTAATTTAAATATTCGTTCAATTTGTGATTCCCGTTTAAATTGTAAAGCTTCAAAATTTAAAGGATTGATTACTTTCATATGTATTGTAAGCAAAAAATATTTAAATTTCAATAAAATTTTCCAGCATAAAAAAGAAAAGATAGAAAAGGATAAAATTATATAGGAAAATAGGGATCAAAAAAGATAGACGAAATTTAAGATTGCCTAGCGGTTAGAAAGGAATAGACGTGGATAAGCGTAGGATTCATGTAGATAGTAAGACTGGGATTTGGACGGATAGGGCTGACTTATATTTTAAAAAGACAGAAGAAGATTCAATTAGATAGGAATATAGGGATTGAAAAAGATAGATAAAATTTTGTACTGACTAATGGATATTATTGGATATAATGAATATAGGGTAAACAGATGTATTACCGACACAATATAATAATTTTTTCCCAAACTCTTATTATATTCATTTTGAAATAATTTATTTAAATTTAGGAAACGATACCATATTTCCAGTGGACGACACCCTACATTTAGTGAACGACGCCGGTAATAATTTTGAATTTAAAAGAATTTAGAAAGCTTTTCGTAAGAAATATTATGTAATTTAGTTGCTTTAGACAATAAAAAACATAATTTTATGTCATTATGAGTATTTCTAAGAGAAAAGACAAAGTTTATGTCGAAAAGGAATACCTTCGATATTGTGTGGTTATGTTCATTTGATCAGTCCACGAATTTTCCAAATTCATTCTGGGTTGTCCGTGATTGACTCTTGAAGTTAGGACATAAAAAATAAATTAAGGAGATACTGAACATTAAATATCCTTAGAAAGCCATGTCTTAGGAATGATGAAAGCAAACATCAATCATAGCAAAATGAATATCAATAAATATATAATATATAATATATAGTTAATTATATTGCTAAACACTGCAAGATAAGAAATACCTTTTCTTCTAACTTTCAGATGATTTCAAATTAAGATCTCTAATTTTTACAGTGTTAACATGTCCTTCTGTGGGTGGCAAGAAAAACATTATTTATTGAATAAAAATTAAGTCATTTTGTACTTCTTAAATATTGAAATACAAATTGCACGGATAATAGAATATTTATGCATGTACAAGTATTTATTTTAAATCCACGTAATTTTAATAAAAGCATTTTCATTGCACAGTGTCGTTCACTAAAAGGGAGTCGGTACCCCTGTTTACCCTGTTTGGTTATAATGGATATACAATTATATGCATGGATATATAAATATATCCATTATAATGGATTCATTTCATATTGTTTTTAATTTGTTTAAATCTTGGTTCCATTTTCCGTATAGGAATCGGGTAGAACCGAGTAGAGAATTGATTTACATCGATTGTCATCAGTGCAAAGTACGGCGCATTTCTGCGTCTACGCCAATTACACGGTTGTCTACAATTTCGCGCTTCCTTTTCGTAGCGTTGATGATAGTAACAGAGATTACTGTTGTGCTGTTCTCGAGTGTTATTGGAGCGATTTCCTGAATAAAGTACGGCGCGATGACCGGATAAGAACCGGGTGGAAACATAAGTATATACCGGATAGAAACGCACTTTCGACTGCTCACAGAGACCTGGCAGAACTCAGGTTGACACTTCTTTTTGTGTGCGAGAATTTAATTTCTTTTTCTATCCGTCAGATAGAAACCGAGTGGAACCGGGTAGAAGATGGATCTTGATCAAAGATTCTTCTTAGTCTAAAGTACCGTACGATTACCGGATAAGAACCGGGTGAAAACCTAGTTTGGCATCGCAAATGGGTGCCGGGTATATTTGGTATACACAATGGGTGCCGGGTATATTTGGTATACACACTTTCAACTTTGTTAACAGAGACCTAGTAAAACACGGGTTGGAACTTCTTTTTGTGCTTGCGAGTATTCAATTTCTGGTTTCATTCGTCTGAGAGGAACCGGGTAGATGACGGATTTTGTTTTTAACGATTCTCATCAGTCTCAAGTACCGTACGGTGACCGGATAAGAACGTGGTGGAAAATTAGTTTGATATCTTCAAACAGATACCGGGTATATACCGGATAGAAACGCACTTTCGACTTTGCTCATAGAGACCTGATAGGACCCTGGTTGAAACTTCTTTTTGTGTTTGTGGGTATTTCATTTCTGGTTTCATTCGTCGGATGGGACCGGGTAGAACCGGGTACTATATTTTTACAACTTGCATACTGTTGCCATGACCCCGATAACGGCCGAATAGACCCGGGCAGATCGCGCAAATCTAAATCACAGACCGGTTACTAACCGTGTAGAACCAGATAAGACCCTAAATTGGTATCTTGCCGGCTCATTTTTGGTTTCTATTTGATTTCGACCTGACAATTCGAGCAGGGGAGTATTCAATTTCTGGTTAAATTCGTCGGAGAAAAACCGGATAGAAGATGGATTTTTTTAACGATTCTCATCAGTCCATTTAGTACCGTACGGTGACCGGATAGAAACCAAGTTGAAACCTAGTTTGTTATCTGCAAATAGATACCGGGTATGCTTTGGATAGAAGTGCATTTTCGACTTTGCTAATAGATACCTGGTAAATCCCGGGTTGAAACTTCTATTTGTATTTGCGAGTATTTACAATTTCTGGTTCCATTCCACAGTGGGCCGGGAGACCAGACATCTTGGCCAAAAACCAAGTATGGAATTTTAATAAATCAAACTATTTACCAATTTGTAGACACTTCAGAGTACTTAAAAATCGATTCTTACCATTATAATTGTATATCATTGTTATCATGTGATATCTTGAACTTAGAAAACCACTTTAAATCAGTTAGAAGAGGAATAATGCAATAACTAATGTATTTTTTAATAATTTCAAAATATAGGGGAGATTCGGGTAGTACCGGACACTTAAGCTTTTTTGGTAATCACTTAGCTGATAGTGATCAATTAGATGTACAAGAAACAAACTTTCTGTCAAAGAAAAAAAGACAGTTGAAATGAGGCCTAAAATAAGTTAAGAAAAAATACTGCCGGGTAGCCCCGGACACTCAAATTTTCGTAATATTTGATATAATTTTATTAAAAACATCACTTCAAAACCACAAGAACTCTTAGATAAAACAAAAATACTTACCGAAAGTAATAAAATGAGTACAGATGTAGGTTATTACAATCTTAATCCATTTAGGTTATTAGTGTTTATTAATCATTTGAGAATTTTTAACAGAAAACAAATGAAATCAAGCATGAAAAAATCTGTCCGGAGATACCCGCCTCGAAATGTCCGGGGCTATCCGACTGTGACATTTCTCAGTAAAACTGCTATATATAAGAAAATACGAAAAATAATTAAACAAAAATTGCGGGTCACATAGTTCAAAAGTGAATTTATGTATCCCAATAAAAATCGTTCTAATACTTTTTTTAGTTATGCAAATATTTGATCATAAAGTTGGTTTATATTTCACAAAATGCACTTGTTTTCTAGAGAAGAAATATTTAGACCGTATCATTTGTTAAGCTAATGAGAGATATGAGTCCATATTTTCAAAATTATACTTCAAGACAATTCTGAAATATAAAAATGATGATTTATCTCCGGAGATGGTACAGTTTCTTGAAAGTCATGAGTGTCCGCGGCTACCCGACTTTCCCCTAAATTTTTTTGGTTGTATTTTTGCATCAATAAATGTTTAGAAAATATGAAAAAGGCGCAATGCCTGTAAAAAAATATATAGGTTTGACAATTTTTGTGTAATTCATTCACAAATGAAGTGATATTTTTCATGTGGGCACCATTTCGTTTCTCTGCAACTTTCTGCAACACATTCAAATGAGAGAAATGAGGTACCATTTTTTGCACTAGAATATGTGCTTTGAGCCTGACCTGTGCCATTTTTCGCGTTTTCATTTGTTAAAAAAAAAACTTACTCGAATCGTAGCTGTGCGCATTCATTCGTTCCCACTTGTATGGAGATATCAGGGCACTCGACTACCTACCCAATAACATCTACGCATGAAAGTTGAAAATATGAACTATTACTAACAAAAAAGCAATACAAATTATTTATAAATATTATTATATATTATTTAATAAAGTTGAAATTTAATATAATTTAATTAGAAACATATGTGATGAATGAAAAATTGATTATAAATTGATCAATATGTAATAAATAATATAGTTTAAATAATTAACTATGTGATAAATAATAAAATAATAATTTAACAAAATACAAATTACTATTTTATTATCATTTTGTTAGAATCTTAATTTTACAAAAATTTCAAAGCAGTTTAAAAGTTTTCGCGTAAAATTGTTTGTTCGACTTTTAACCAATAGATGGTCAGCGTTTTTTGTGTCTTAAAATAAAATTAATGTTTGCAGTTATAAATAGAAAAGATGATCAGATCTTAATTTTTCTTCATAGCGACCCCCGAAACCCCCAAGTAAGCACTTCAAGCCCAATCCGTCAACTTCTTGAAATTTTCGGAGACATTTTGAATCCGCAATTTTTAATTTTTGACTAAAAATTTGTAAGAAGTGGCCACAAAATCCCCCTAGTCCAATCCATCAACTCTTTCCGATTTTTGCCGCCATTTTGAATCTGCTCTTTTGAATTATGACATTTTGAATAAAAATTCGTAATCAGTGACCCTGAAAACCACCTAGTAAGCACGTTTAGCCTAATCCGTCAACTTTTCCAATTATCGCCGCCATTTTGAATCAGCTATTTTAAATTTTGACTAAAAAATTCGTAATCAGTGACTGAAAACCACCTAGTAAGCACTTTTAGCCCAGTCTTATTCACAGCTAATTAATTATTCCGAATCTCGTAGACAATTTTTTATTGGATTTCTCTGATGCTTAGGTTCTTATTTGATACACGTAATCAGATATGTAAAGCTGATGTAACCACATGTTCGAATCGAGTTATGACCTACATCATTAACAATTTCTTATAATTAGGACTAATTTAATCCTCTATTAACAAATTTAATGATCCGCTTAAAGGCTCATTTAGGAACAGTTGAATGTTCATTTAAGGCTCTCTAAATATACTAGCGAAATTTTTAATTCAGTTTTTTTAAAGCAACAGGTGGAAACTTCCGGAATTCGCCAAGTTTTGCAATTCAAAATTTTTGGATATCTTTTAAGTGATACTTTATTTTATTTCTTATTTTGGGATGTTCGATACCTTTATGGCATTTATTTGTAGAGCGTTATTGGTTCAGGGTGGTGGCTGAACTTCAATCATAACTCTTGAAACTCATGACGATCATTTTTGTACATTTTTGGAATTTTCAAAATGCTGTATTAGGGTTTTTGATTTCTTCAAAGTCATATTTTTGTGTTAAATATACTCAGCGCTCCAAAAAAATTCACTTTTGCAAAAGTGGGGTGGACAGTGAACTTAACCCCCATTTTGAATGATCAATCTTTTACCATTTTGTGTGTTTCAAACACTTAAGGGGGTATCTGGTGTAGAAATTTAAAAAAATCGATTTTGTTTTTTTTTATACTTTCAAAGTTTAACTATTTAAGAATATGTCTACAAGAGGATTTTTCAAAATTCAAATTATTTTCGGAGATATAGGTATTTTGCTGACGCGGCATCCAAACTGGCTTGGCCGGAACTAATTAAACAAAAAACATTAGTTCCGTCTACCTGAATCCATATTTCTCAGTAAAAACTTTTGTTTCTTTATATATATACAAAGGAACAAAAGGTTTCATGAAGATTTGTGTACAAGAAACCATAAAGGAAGTGCAGGCAAAATGAAAGTTTTTCTCGAAACTGTCTTTTTCAAAACGATATCCACGATTTCTCAAGTTCTACTAAACCGATTTACCTGACATTTTTTGAGAGGCTTCTTTATAGACTTCCCTATATCTGAAACTATCCTCATCCCTAAATTTCAATTTGTACTATTTTTTAAAAATTTGAAAGGTCAAAAAAGTGGTACAAAAATTGTTTTTTTTTGGGCAGTCGCCATTTTGTGACAAATTTTTTTTTAACTTTTCCGTAGTTCCAGACATTGCGACATCACTCTAGATTAATAATCTTTTTTTTCGGATTGCTAGGAGTGTTGAAATCGTGGTTATGGTCACGTGCCAATTTTTTGAGACCCCCCACTTTATTAGCTGCTAATTTTTTTAATTTTTAACTTTTTTTGGTGTTTTCTGTATTCTTGTAATGTTAATAAATAACTCCTGAAAAAATGGATGGTAAAAATATTGATTTCCATTTTTTACGGCACTTCACAAATTACCTGAAATTCATGCCTCTACACCAGAATACCCCCTTGAAATATTACGAATGAGCATAACTTCCTCACTTTTCAAAAAAGTGTATCAATGTTATATGTCAGTCGGTTTGCCTAGAATCAAAGAATCTTTTCTAATGTAGCATACATTTTGAATTATGTTAAAGAAAAAAGTTTTACCATAGAAAATGGATTTTTAAAATATGATAAAGTGCTACAAAAAAATGCAATAAATATTTTTAGAAATCCTTTGGTCAGTTCCAAGATATTACCTATGAAAATAATCTCTCAAAATTTCATCAATTTATCTGCAACCCTTTTCAAGTTATTATGTTCACAAGAATGTGTGACATCCACATACACACACATCCATACACGCATCACCTACCCATCACACACACACACACATCCGGACATTGCTTAGAAAATTTTACAGACATTTTTTAATTGGAAAACGTTTAATTAAATGAATTCAAATTTTTTTTGAAAAAGTCACTGTTACGAAGCTTTATCTATGAGAAAGCAAAAAAAAATTACAGTATAACTTATGAAATTTTTATACATTCTCATCATAATAAAAATGTACTGTTTTATCTGAAAACTGACCAGATGACTTTTGAAAAAATAGTCAGATTTGATTGTGTTTTGGCACACAGTTTTAGGGTCCACAAAAAAAAATCGAGTTTATTAACCAGCCATTATTCTTAAGACCATTTTTTTTAATTAGAAATTCTACGGCTATTTCTAGTATGCAGAAACTTGCATAATTTATCCTTACGACACCTGTCAATCAAAAGGAAATTATCAGAGATATTGTGTTTTTGAAATAGAAAAAAACAATTTTTTGAAAAGGAATATTTTAAGCCAAGCGACGCACAATATAAAAAAAGCAGGAAAAGAAAACGTTGCTTTTTAAAAGCCCTGCAAGATGATCAAAACAACTTTTTGAATTTTGTTGAAAGATCGAAAATTTAAATTTCAATCGCACAAAAAATTATGAAAAAGCAAAAATCCATTTTGCGTTCAAACTATGCAAGATACGAAAAAAAGTAAATTGACAAACATTGTGCCAAAAAAAAGATCTACCAATTTTTCATGATCTACTTTTTAATAGGGCACGCAGTTTTTGTTCTATTTGTAAAAAACAACATTAAAAATATAGGAAAAATTAAATTTTTTTAGGAAAACGACACAAATAACGAAAAAAAAATAAGACAAAATTTGTTTATTCGAAAAAGTGCTACAAATTTTTTCGAGATACAAAAAAAATTTAACAGAAGTTGTTAAGAGATTGTTCATGAACTACGTGACGCGTTTTTCTTTTGTTTATATCGTTGTATCCTTCATAACATCACGAAAATTGTATCCTCATCTTTCTTTAAACAAGAAGAAAACGCGTCATAAAATTTATAAACGATTCCTAACCCAAAGAAGAGCTACGAATTTGTTTTTTCTTATTTTTCGAAAGGATGCGTAGTTTTTGTTTTATTCGTGAAACACATTAAAATCAAATTTTTAAGCAAACGACACAGGCTACATAAAAAAAAATGGGAAAAAAATTGTTCATATAAAAAATAGCCACAAATTTGTTTTGGATCATCTTTGATAAAACGAGTAGTTCTAGTTTTAATCGTAATAAATCAGATCAGAAATAAGAAAAATCAATTTCGGCACAAGAAACAAAAAAAAAATACAAAAATTGTTCAATCAACAAAGACTTAACGCTAAAATGTGTATTTTTAGTTTAAATTGTAAAAAATAACATTGAAAATAAATTAATTCAATTTATGGAAGAACGACGCAATTCGAAACAAAATGTTTATGCACAAAATTGTTTTTCAATAGGATGCGCACTTTTTTAAATTATAAAAACAAGACAACGAAAATACGTATGTTTCAATACCAATGCATATTATGAATTGTTATAATATAAATTTATTGAAATAATACATTTTTTAGGTCAGCTA
>JAUELO010000013.1:5184939-5196787 GCA_032357855.1 Amphibolips quercusostensackenii
AAAGTCTTTACGATATCGTTACGACGTCTTTGCGACACCTTTACGACATTGACTTGCATAGTATTCTCGAGTTGTGCACTTATTACTAAAACATCCGTTTGTACATAGTAAAGTAGTATTATTGAAAGCTATTTTACTTTTGAAAGAATTTTAATAGCAAACAAATTAATTTCTGCTACAATTTTAAAATATAATGCCCTTTGTTGTGATTTTGAATAATTTGGCATATAATGGATAATTTGGAACGCAAAAATTTGTGAGATTTATTTTAAGAGCGAGAAAATCGTTTCTATCCTTCTCTCAGCGCGGTAAAGGTAGCACGAGAATTCTGTTAATTTAAAACTCGATTTGACAGCTACACGAATGTTATTCAGACGCGTGCAATTTCAATTTTGAATCGGCGGCACAAAGTCTTTACGATATCGTTAAGACGTCTTTACGACACCTTTACGACATTGACTTGCACAGAATTCGCGAGTTGTGCACTTACGAGTACTACTAAAACATGAGTTGATATCTAGTTATTAATAATAATTAAAAGCTTTAACGCTTTTAAATATATTTTGATAGTCAGAAAATTTATTTCTGATAGAATTTCTATAAAATTTGCAATTTATATTGCCTTTGGCTGTGTCAGTTTGTACAGTATAGCATTGGACGGATAATATCGAACGCAGTAATTTCTGAATTTCATTTTAAGTGCGAAAAAATCGTTCCTATACTTCTCACGGTGAGGAGAAGGTAGTACGAGAATTCTGTGATTTTAAAACTCGATTTCACAGCTACGCGAATTTTAGTCACATGCGTGTAATTCGGATTTTGAATTGGCGCGGCAAAGTCTTCACGATATCGTTACGTCGTCTTTGCGACACCTTTACGACATTTACTTGCATAGCATTCTCGAGTTGTGCACTTATTACTAAAACATCCGTTTGTACATAGTAAATAAGTATTATGTAAAGCTATTTTACTTTTGAAAGAATTTTAATAGCAAACAAATTAATTTTTGCTAAAATTTTAAAATATAATGCCCTTCGTTTTGAGTTTAAATAATTTATTATCTAATGGATAATTTGAAACGCAAAAATTTGTGTGATTCATTTTAAGGTCGGGAAAATCGTTTCTATCCTTCTTTCAGTGCGAAAAAGGTTGCACGAAAAATCTGTTAATTTAAAACTCGATTTGACAGCTACACGAATTTTAGTCAGACGCGTGCAATTTCAATTTTGAATTGGCGGCACAAAGTCTTTACTACATCGTTACGACGTCTTTGTGACACCTTTACGACATTGATTTGCACAGTAATTACGAGTTGCGCACTTATTACTTAAACATCCGTTTGTACATAGTAAATAAGTATGATTAAAAACTATTTTACTTTTGAAAGAATTTTAATAGCAAATAAATTAATTTCTGCTACAATTTTAAAATATAACACCCTTAGTTGTGAGTTTGAATAATTTGGCATTTAATGGATAGTTTGGAACGAAAAAATTTGTAAGATTCATTTTAAGAGGAAAATCGTTTCTATCCTTTTCTCAGTGCGGAAAAGGTAGTACGAGAATTCTGTTAATTTAAAACTCGATTTGACAGCTACATGAATGTTAGTCAGACGCGTGCAATTCCAATTTTCAATTGGCGGCACAAAGTCTTCACGATATCGTTACGACGTCTTTGCGAAATCTTTACGACATTGACTTGCACAGTATTCACTAGTTGCGCACTTATTATTAAAACATCATTTTATATTCAGTTAATAAGTATTATTAAAAGCTATTTTACTTTTGAAAGAATTTTAATAGCAAACAAATTATTTTCTGCTACAATTTTAAAATATAATGCTCTTCGTTGCGAGTTTGAATGATTTAACATTTAACGGATAATTTGGAGCGCAATAATTTTTCAAATTCATTTTATATTGTTCCTACCCTTCTCACACTTCGGAGGAGGTAGTACGAGAATTCTGTGATTTTAAAACTCGATTTGACAGCTACACGAATGTTAGTCAGACGCGTGCAATTCCAATTTCTAATTGGCGGCACAAAGTCTTTACGACATCGTTACGACGTCTTTGCGACACCTTTACGACATTGATTTGCACAGTAATCACGAGTTGCGCACTTATTACTAAAACATCCGTTTGTACATAATAAATACGTATTATTAAAAGCTATTCTACTTTTGAAAGAATTTTAATAGCAAATAAATTAATTTCTGCTACAATTTTAACATATAACGCTCTTCGTTGTGAGTTTGAATAATTTGTCATTTAATAGATAATTTGGAACGCAAAAATTTGTGAGATTCATTTTAAGAGGAAAATCGTTTCTATCCTTCTCTCAGTGCGGAAATGGTAGTACGAGAATTCTGTTAATTTAAAACTCGATTTGACAGCTACACGAATGTTAGTCAGACGCGTGCAGTTCCAATTTTCAATTGGCGGTACAAAGTCTTTACGATATCGTTACGACATCTTTGCGACATCTTTACGACATTGACTTGCACAGTTCTCACGAGTTGCGCACTTATTTTTTAAACATCATTTTATATTTAGTTAATAAGTATTACTAAAAGCTATTTTACTTTTGGAAGAATTTTATTAACAAACAAATTATTTTCTGCTACAACTTCAAAATAGAATGCCATTCGTTGTGAGTTTGAATAATTTGGCATTTAATGGATAATTTGGAACGCAAAAATTTGTGAGATTCATTTTAAGAACAAGAAAATCGTTTCTATCCTTCTCTCAGTGCGAAAAAGGTAGAACGAGAATGCTGTTAATTCAAAACTCGATTTGACAGCTACACGAATGTTAGTCAGACGCGTGCAATTCCAATTTTGAATTGGCGGCACAAAGTCTTTACGATATCGTTACGACGTCATTGCGACATCTTTACGATATTGATTTGCACAGTATTCACGAGTTGCGCACTGATTATTAAAACATCAGTTTATGTTTAGTTAATAAGTATTATTAAAAGCTAGTTTACTTTTGAAACAATTTTAATAGCAAACCAATTATTTTCTGCTAGAATTTTGAAATATAATGCTCTTCGTTGTGAGTTTGAATAATTTGGAATTTAATGGATAATCTGGAAGCAGAAATTTGTGAGATTCATTTTAAGGTCAAAAAAATCGTTTCTATTCTTCTCTTAGTGCGGAGAAGGTAGTACGAGAATTCTGTGATTATGAAACTCGATTTGACAGCCAAACTAATTTTAGTCAGACGCGCGTAAGTCAAATTTTGAAATTGGCCGGACGAAGTCTTTACGATATCGTTACGACGTCTTCGCGACACCTTTACGACATTGTCTTGCATAGTATTCTCGAGTGGTGCACGTATTACTAAAACATTCGTCTGTACATAGCAAATAAGTATTATCAAAAGCTATTTTATTTTTGAAAGAATTTTAATAGCAAACAAATTAATTTCTGCTAGAATTTTAATTTATAATGCCCTTTGTTGTGAGTTTGAAAAACTTGGCATTTAACGAATAATTTCGAATGCAATAATTTATGAAATTCATTATAAATGCAAGAAAATCGTTCCTATAATTCTCACAGTGCGAAAATCGTAGTACGAGAATCCAGTGATCTTGAAACTCGATTTGACAGAGATACGAATTTTAGTCAGACGCGTGTAATTTGAATTTTGAATTGGCAGGCCAAAGTCTTCACGATATCGTTACGACGTCTTTGCGACAGCTTTACGACATTGACTTGCACAGTATTCACGACCTGTGCACTTATTATTCAAATATCAGTTTATACTTACTAGAAGATAGTGATGGGACATCGATGTCGAAACATCGAAAACATCGATGTCGAAACATCGAAAACATCAATGTTTTGCTTTTGATTATCGATGTTTTCAACATCGATATCGCCTTATCGATATCGATGTGTAAATATCGATATAAAGTTTCCATGTCGATGTTTTTTTCAGAAGAAAATATTTAAGTTTTAATTTGAAAAACACAAAACTGTGTCTTTCAATAATTTTAAAGCAATATTAATGTTTTTTGAGGTAATAGGAGCATCCTTAAGGCTGTTAAAGCGTGATTCTAACCTCAAAATTCAATTTCTTCTTTTTGCTCAACAAACATTAGTAATTGAAAGTTTTTGGCTTTTTGGCGATGTTTTTTTTAATATTAATAAAATATAACTAGCTTTTTATTATAAACTATAATTAAATTAGAACACCTGATGCGCATGCGCGATATTTCAGAAAACGATAATCGATATTTCTTTACAATATCGATGTTGATCTTTTACATCGATGTTATTTTTTCGATATATGGATGTTTGAAAACATCGATGTTTTCATTCGATGTCCCATCACTATTTTAAGTTCTCAAGGTTCAAAGTGCGGAACCATACCTTTCAATTCTTAAGGGCTAATTCTTTAGGTTCACCTAAACGCACAACGCCTTAGCCGATTTCCTTCCCTATCCCACGCTACCCTATCCACCAAAACTTTTGGGTACCCACCCAATTTATTGGGTAACCGAACTTGTTCAAATCCTCAACGTTTTTGTGTTGTTTTCTGGCCTAGACGTCAAGAGAAGCAGCAAAAGTTGAAAAAAGCCCTTAGCTCGCAAACGACAAATGGCACAGAGGTTAGCGCACCCGCCGCACATATTGAAGAAACCAATCCGTCAACGTCAAACGAACCAAGCCTTTGCAGTTCTGATGCAGAAGTATTTCATAATAATATATCTCCACCAGAACTGAAAACGCCAGCGGTTTCCTTTGACAATGATAAAGGCTTGGGGAAAGACAGTATCAAACAGGAGGAAAACGAGGTTCAATTTGAGGTTGAAGAAATATTGGAGGTCCTGGAAATAGAGGTAGAAGCCCAGGATGATGGAAAAAAGGAAGAAGAGGAAGGAGAAGTTGATGTAAGGTTTATAAAAATTTCTAATAGCATAGGTGAGGAGGAAAATGTAAAAGAAGAAGATTTTGTTTCTTCAGTTTCTACTGATCAGAACGAAACAGGCGAGAATGATGCTGAAATAGAAAGTGATCATAAAAGACGACCACCCCATGGTAAAATTGGTTCTGGGGTGGTAGATTTTGATCATTTTCTTGACAGTGTAGCCAAAGTTCTTCGCGATGATGAGGCTTTGCATGCGAAAAATTGCCAGACCAAACGGTTTGAAAGGATAAAGAGAACCCGCCGAAAATTCGAAACGGCGATACACTATTATTGCAATAGTTGTAAAAAAACCGTCAAAGTTCGATCGCATCCGAACGACCCTAATGTCATGGACCCCAATAAAGCTTTCGTATTTGGTACCATCGCATCCGGAAACGGTTATTCATCCATGAAACAACTGCTAGCTCCAGCAGGTATTCATGGTATGAGTGCAAAAACTTACAGAAAAATTGAAGAAGAAATAGTTATTGATTTTACCAAATTATCGAAGGAGAGAATGAAGGCAAACGCTGAAAGAGAGAAGAAGATAGCTTTCGAAAAAGGCCACTTTATTAAAGTTATGAGAAATGGCGTTCCCGTTGTAGTAATCTTCATCACCGTTACTGCCGATGGATCCTGGATACAAAGAACTTACCCTGGTGGAGCCTATGATTCACTGGGTGGCTGCGTAGTCATCATAGGATATTTCACCGGGGAACCAATAGACATCATTGTCAAGTGCAAAACTTGTGCAATATGCGACAAAGCAATAAGAGAAAATCGAGAAATACGAGAGCATCTATGTTTCCGTAATTTTGACAGAAATAAAAGTTCTGGAGCCATGGAGACCGAAGCTACTGCAGAGGCTTTCGCTACAAGCTACGAAAAGTACGAAGTCGTTTATAGGTACTTAGTTGGCGATGGAGACAGTAGCGTGTACGCAGCTATCCTCAATCAAGACTCTTATCGCGAATTTGGCATAACAGTAAAAAAGCTGGAATGCAAAAATCATAAGCTGAGAAATCATTGCAAACATCTCGAAAAGATTGGAACGACAAAGGGGGAAGAAGAAGTTAAAGGAGATGCAGAAATTCGAAAGCTTGTTGCCACGAGAAAATTGTGCATTCGTGAAGAGGTACTAAGAGCGTCAAAAGAAAGAAGAGAGGCTGAATGCATGACTTTGGAGGATAAAATAACAATTTTATTCGAGGACATAGTCAATATACCCAGCCACGTGTTTGGCGAACACGAGAAATGTGAAAAACTTGGCTGGGCGTGTGGCGGAAAACGTGAAGAAGGTGAAGAAAATCATGTGCCACGTTTAAGGAAAATAGGTGTCTACCAAAAAGTACAATTACTGCACAAACAATTAGCTGAGCATGCTGAGAGTTTCTTGTACGACGTTACAAACAATGATGCTGAGTGCTTCAATTCTGTGATTGCTAAACAGGTTGATGGCAAACGAATAGATTGGTGCAAAAAGGGATCCTATGTGTTAAGATGTCATATGGCAGGAATCCAATATAGCACCAAGCATTTACAGACAACCTTCTTCGAGGCTCTAAATAAGATCGTTCCTGATACGGTGCGTTCTATGGAAGATGCACGAGCATTGCAAGTTCAAAGGAATAAGCAGTACGGTTCTGAGAAAAGAAAAAGAAGTAAGCACAATAAAAAGGACGATCAATTCTACGGCGAAAAGTGCCAAAAGCCTGATTTAGAGCCACAAGTTTATATGCAGAAGAAAGAGAATTTCATGCAAGAACTGAAAAAATATCAGCATGACAGGCATAAGATAGCAGATGATACTATAGCCCAATCAGGCAGCAAAGACTGGGATTTTCTACGAAGACAGATGTGTACTGTTTCTAATTTTGGCGAGATATGCTGCAGGCGTGACACAACATTATGCGCAAACTTCCTAAAAAAACATTTGTACGCTCGTTCTGGTCGAGGCTCAGAGGCTATGATGTATGGCAAAATGCACGAGGAAGAAGCCAGAAAAATGTTGCAGGATTACATAGGTTTTCCGATAAAACCTACCGGTTTGCATATCCATCCTGTCTTGGAGTATGTTGCATCATCCCCAGATGGTCTAGTGAATGCTAAATTCTCAGATTTGGAGTTTGAAGAAGCTATTGCTGTGCGTGATATGTCACGCTGGAAAAAACCAAAATTATACTACAACTGCATTGACAGCGGTGTGGTGGAAATCAAATGTCCACAAAGAGCAGAACATATGAGCATTCCAGAAGCAATGTCAAAGTTTGCCGATTTAAAAAATGTCTACGAAAAGAAGAATCCAGACTTCTATATGAATGAGCGTCACAAGTTTTACTTCCAAATTCAAGGTCAGCTTATAACGACTGAGCGCATGTACTGCATTTTCGCTATGTGGTCACCGAAAGATTTGAAAGTAATTGTTGTTTTGAGAAACGATCAATTTTGGAAGAATTTCATGGAACCAAAAATCACACGATTCTTTTTTGAATGCATGCTTCCAGAAATTGTGGATAGTCGTTACAATAGAAATTTACCGATTCGAGAACCGGAATTCATTCTTGATGCGCAAAAAGCTGCACAAACGAAAAAACCCAAAAAAGTGAAGCCCGCTCAGAACAGAGTTATTGAGAATGTTCTTACGTCAGACAGTGATGCCGACTATCTCGATAAAGAAGTGGAACAAGATGTTGTTTCATTAAAAAGCGATTGTATTACTTTCACTTCTGACGACTCTAACGATGAAGAACTTGAGCCCCTAAAAAAAGCTGCAAGGTTATTCGTCAGTGAAGGTGAAGATGTAGAATTGTTGGATGTGGTTGATCTCACTTCGATGAGTAATTTTGATATGCATAACTCACCAACAGCGGCTGAGTGGCAGGGATTCGAAAATCTAAATGCTAATGAAGATATAGAAAAAATTGAAAAACTGGTTTTAAATGGAGAGATGTTACATGACGGTTGTTTAGATTGTTTTATACAAGTGCTGAAGACTTACTCAACGTTCGATATACAAAGCACACTTGCTATTGCGTACCCAAAATACATTAAACAGTTACCAGTCACGGCAAAGCAAGACATACAAATTCTCGGAGGAAATTGCACCAAACACTGGCGTTTTTATTATGATGGTGCACAAATTCACATTTTCGATAGTTCTTTTAGGCCTCAATATGATAATCTTGCAGAACAAGAACAATATTATCTCCGAAAGCGCTACAGAAATGTATCCAGTTTAAACGTGATTCCAAAAGAAGTTACGAAGCAAACAGACGCAACAAGCTGTGGTGTTTATGCCGCAGCTTATGCTACATCTTTGATTCTGGGAAAAGATCCTAGTACCGTTAGGTATTCTCAAAATCCCAAGGTAATGCGCCATCATTTCATGAAAATTCTAAAATCAAATAGACTAACAGACTTTCCTGAAGCCTAAAAAGCAAAAAAGTACGTTGCATGTCGTACAGAGGAATCATATTAATGTGATTTGACAGTGAACCTGAGCGTATCAACCTGATCAGCGACTGAATAATCCAATGATTGAAAATCATTTGTGTTTTTTTAATAATGCTTTTTATATCCAATTAATACGTCTGCATATCAAAAGGATAAGTTCAGATTTAGTGTACTATCAGTCATATTAATTTTGTAGCACAAAGTAGCTGCCTGTTCCAAATAGAATTGAGATAGATGTCGTAGTAATTGTGACGGTGCCAACAGTCGTGAAATTTTGTTATAACTTGAATATTTGCAAAAAAGATGTTCACAGTGATATTCAAAGATGGAAATTATTGAGTTTCAACAACTCATATAATAAAGCATGAACAATTTAGTTGCAGTAGACAATAATGAATAAAATTTGCCTCACAATTACTGAGACATTTACTTCACCGGAGAAAAATGACTGCTAATTTTATAAATTAGTAACAAAATATGTTTACTCGGTGTTAGCAGATAAAAAGAATACATATATAAAGTCAACAAAAAAAACATATACTGCAATAATTATTTTATATGAGCGTACTATATATAACATTAGCAAACGATTTTTCTCTAGTGCTATTTCAAATATATATGTACATCCACACAAAAAGGAACCTTACAGCCGATTATTTCTAGTTTAGTAAATATAATCGCTTTTGTGAGCCAGTGCATAAGTGCCATAGGAGTCCGTTTCGTATGGATGTTTGCATGTGGATAACAAGAAACATGAGGCCGAAAGTGCCTTGCAGTGCGAAAGCATAACTGCCCATTTGAAATAGTAATTTCTATTGAACATTTGGATGGCAAGAAAAATAAAAAAAGAGCCTTCATAAGCTGTTTAATGCATGGATATCGGAAAAATGTGCCTTTTTGTCATAATGAAATGAAATAATGAATTCATTAGTCTATTTTATTTATCTGATGTAAGCATTTTTGTAGTAAATTACAATATAAAAACTATACCATACTTGCATGCGCATGATGAACGTTTGCATCAGAATTGCAAACTTATTTTTAGCACAAGAAACTCTTAAGTATTAATGATGAGAGATTGCCTTTTATTTATTGACTAATTATTTTCTAAAATAATATTAAGATCTAAACTTTTTAATGTCACGTCTAATCAATGTGCATTTGCACTGACAAGATTGGACGTGAAATATTGAATCGAAATATCTTAGTGGTTCGACTGTTAGACAGCTGTCTAAGATATTCAGTTTAAATATCACATTAACAAATCCTCAAGCATATAATTTCATCCTATGAACGGTTGTGATCAATTAACAAGTACACCTTATACATATATATTGGCAACCAGAATATGTAGAAAACATTTAATGTCTACACTGTCAACATTTGTTTACAATTGTTATATGTACTTCTAGCAAAAGTCAGATAATCCTTGTACAAAGAAATTTTTTCAAAAATGTCGCAGGTAGATTTTATCATGATATTTCCTTTTGCTCAATCATAAATTAAACTTTATTTAAATTTTCAATGTTAAATTTAGTCAATAATAAAGAGACATTAACTGAAAGCAGGTGTCATGTACGTTCCAATGCTAATAGGTGGAATGCATTTTGTAAAAATTTGCTACCCATACTTTCCACTTTAATTATATTTCAAAATTCAGTCAACGATGTTCGAGATGATTAATTTATTTTTAAATATTTTCACTGTCCGTTTTCACGCATATTTGCCTTAAACGCGAACTTGTATATGAAATCTCATAAGGATTTTTTCAATGGTGTAGTTGTCAATTCTTCTTAGCAGTATCATAAAACATAGGATTACAATTAATGATATACTTCAGGACTTAATGTTTTGTGGATAGTTGGGTTGAATATCTAGATAAGCAGTAGTGGTTTAACTATGCGACAGCTGTAGCTGTCTACCGATATTCCGCTTTAATATTCATTTCTGTCCATAGAGGAAGTGCAGGTTACGCGAAAAAAACAAGCCTCACATGAGTTTGATATAAAAGTGCTGGCACATCCCGTGCCACCCGGTTTCACATTTTATTATGATTCTTGATTCGCGGACGCCCTGCAGCTATTTCAAACCCAGTTTTTTTTTAAATATACAGAATTGTGCTTTGTTGTAATATTTTCTCTACACTGTTCAAAATTTTTGTCACTACGTGTAGTAAATTGTGTAGTAATACTTTTCAGAATCCAATTCCAAATTTAGTCATGTACAGATCACGTAATTTTCCTGATTGAAATATGCAATTTTCTCTAATGATAGCTTGAATTTAATTTATTATTAGTAACATAGGAATCAAAAACATGAAAGAATTATAAAACTAGGGCAGAAGTTATTTTTCGTACTATCTAATTTTCACCTTAAGCCCGATTTTTCGGAATAAGTTATACCTTCGTATACGCCATATTTCAATTCTGACGATTATA
The DNA here is from genome assembly GCA_032357855.1 of Amphibolips quercusostensackenii. NCBI lineage: Eukaryota > Metazoa > Arthropoda > Insecta > Hymenoptera > Cynipidae > Amphibolips > Amphibolips quercusostensackenii. Next base: position 5,195,749 of record JAUELO010000013.1, read on the forward strand.
TTCTAAGACATTGTGCGATAGAATCATTTGATTTTAAATAAGTTGCAAAGATTAAGCAAAATGATAAGAAAGTGTCATTGTCTCATAATTCAAAGAACTAAACATGTGTAGTAAATCTACTAAAGGTTGTATAGTAAATGTAGAATTACATGCATGCGCATATTTTCTATATTATAAACCAAAATTTTTTGTTTTGTTCACGAAACAATGTGAAAAATATGTTTTATACGATTCTTAATGTTTCTGAACTTTAAATTCAAAAAATAATTTATCGTTTTATCTGAAAAAGAGCAATTTTTCTCCATTACCTGTAGGTTAAAATAGACTGGAAAATAGAAGTTCCTTGTTATATTTCTTGTAATCCTTTTTTAAAAGATTGACTGCTTCACAGAAATACCTCTAAAACGCAATATTTCCGCAGGCAATTGGAAAATTATAATTAAGAGTCGCGAATAAAAAAAGACCGATTTTTTTCTGTCAGGGCTTCTAATGAACTTAAGGCTTCGGGAATCTCTGAAAAGAAAATAATAAAAACAAGGATGTGCAAGCATTTTTTGATCGAAGTCAATCCAGGCTAGCCGTGCCATATTTTTGCGAAAACTATGTTTTACTTCGCGTAACCTGAATCATAGAACTATACCTACTGGTCTCTTTAAAGTGCAATTATTCAAGGGCATGTGATACTTAGAAAATTCTCGATTTTAGCAGTGTTAGGTTTCCCCGGCATTTCTCCCAGTCATAAAAATTTTGTCTTAAAAATTTGGGGAATGATAGAGAACATGATAACGGACGTCCCTCGACTCTTTTCTTATGGGATCATTAGAGAAATTTTAATTTTGCCAAATTTGGTAAAAGTATGTGTATTTTTGGGTTATGTGTCTTACATTTCTCCGATTTCTCCCACGCTTTACTCCTAAAGTACACATTATTTTTCGCCAAAAACTTAGGACAAGGAAAAAAACATAGAAACTAATGTCCCGGAACTAATATTATTTGTAGGAAATTAAAAAAGTTTATCACATAAATAATGTGATACTTA
>JAUELO010000014.1:52753-67391 GCA_032357855.1 Amphibolips quercusostensackenii
ACAAAGATGAAGCTGAGAAAATGTTCGAGGAGCCGACACTACTTTCAGAAAGCTCTTTTCAGAAAGATGTACTGATGCACTTTAAGTTAGTCATACATTCATGAAAACGTCGATAAAATTTCTTCGTCCTATTAAGATTTTATTACATTCTCATCATAATAAGAAGGTATTTTAATGTGAAAACTGAATATCGCGGATTTCCTTAAATCTCCACGTTTTGAGACCCCCTGAGTCAGAAAAAATAGTTTTTACGTCGGTGTCTGTCTGTCTGTCGTCGTTGTTATTGTCTGTATACCGGATAACTTTTTAAAAACTAGTCGGATTAGATTCTGCTTTGGCACACAGTTTGAGGGATCAAAAAAGAAAGATCGAGTTCGTTAGCCAGCTATTTTGGATGGAAATGAAAAAAATTAGAGCATTTTCAACATTTTTGAGACCAGTTTTTTCAAAATTAAAAAATTCTATGGACGCCTATTCGTAGTACTCAGAAATTTGAACAATTTATCTCTATGGCTTTTTTCGATAAGAAAAATTATCAGAGTTATAGCATTTTCAAAATCCAAAAAAATAAACGAAAATGAAGATTGTAAGTCAAACAACGCACGATATGAAAAAAGTTAAGGAAAGAAAAACGTTGCTTTTTGAAAGCCCTACATGATTATCGTGTCAACTTTTTGAATTTTCATGAAAAATCGAAAATTCAAATTTTTAGTGGTCAAAAAAACAATGAAAAATTAAAAAATTCCATTTTGCGGTCAAACTATGCAAAATACGAAAAAAGATAGAAAGACAAAAAATATGCATCCAAAAAAGATCTACAAATTTGTTAATTATCATTTTTTGATAGCATGCGTAGTTTTTGTTTCATTCGTAAAAAACAACATTAAAACTAAAAAAATCAAATTTTTCGACAAACGACACCTATAAAAAAAATAAATAGAAAAAAGTTGTTCACCCGAAAAAAGAGCTATAAATTTGTTATTATCATTTTTTTTATGGAACGCCTAGTTTTGGTTTTAATCGTGAAAAATAAAATAAAAAATTAAAAAAATTAATTTTTGGACAAACGACACAAGCTATGAAAAAAGTGAATAGGCAAAATTTACTCATAAAAAAAAGCTTAGAGTTTGTCGCTAATCATTTTTTTAAATGACGCGAAAAAAAATAATTAAAAATAAAAATGTTTGTAAAAACGACACAAGAGACGCAAAAAAATAAAAAGACAAAAGTTGTTTAAACAAAAAAATCTACAAATTTGATATAAACTCTTGTTATAAAAATATATTGAAAATAAAAAAATAAACTTTTTGGAAAAACAATATAAGCTACAATAAAATTGTATTTAACAAATTTTTTGCCTGAATTATATCTACAAATTTTTTGAAGACTACTTTACGCTAGGATACGTATTTTTAGTTTAAATGGGGAAAAATAACATTGAAAATAACCAAATAAAATTGATGGAAAAACGACACAAGTTGCAATAAAATGTTTAACATCAAATTTTTTTTTTTATAAGGCGCGCGCTTTTCTTTAATTATAAAAACAAGACAATGAAAATACGTATGTTTTAATTCAAATGCATACTATGAATTGCAATAATATAAATTTATTGAAATGATACATTTTTTAGGGTACCTGAGAATGAAATTTATTGCAAAATTAGAAACAAGTATTAAAGTTATTATGATAAATAAAATGTATACTTTATTTTCAATATCTGAACAAGCAATCCCTGGCCGAGGTACAAAAATGAATGTAATATACATTTGATATAATAGTGTTGAACATAATATAGGAAAGTTCACATTTTGGACAAAATCGAGTGCGAAGCACGAGATACGTGATGAAAATGTGTTCAATAAACCCGAAAGAACTTTAACAAAAGAGAATTGACAATCACCAAATTATGGTTGTCGACGCATTGACCTTTAATTTTAAAAGATCTGTGCACAAGTGTGGTGGAAATACAAACACCGAGTGCGTAGCGCGAGGTAAAAACATTATCGAGCTTGAAGCGCGAAGCGCGAGATCAACATTCGCGGGCCCTCGGCTTGCTCAAACTTGCGAGCCGCGCGCGATGGGAATGTGCCAGCGCAGCGGGCAGATTTTTTTTTCACTGGCTTTCACATACACAGTTCTGAAGATGGCACTGCATTATACATAACGCAGCGCAATATTCAGAAAGTTTATCTGAGGTATGCTAACTAAATCCCGACCAGTTCCTGACTAGAACTTGTCGGTCATTTTTTTAAAATCAGGAAGCAATTATGTCGCCTGGCTAAAATACAAAATTGAGGCTTAACTAGAGTGATAAAGAATAAAAAATCTTAACAATGCCTCAAATAATCCTGACTAGAACTTATTAATCCAATCACTCTAGTAAGATTCTGACCAATGCCCTAATTGAAATGAAATGGGGCGATTTCTACATGGGCCATCGACAAACCTATGAGAAGTACTCATGCTACTATACTTTGATTTTTTCTCCATGTATAAGCTTATATGGGCAGTGGACACAGGTGAAACCGATTTATTGTTATACATAGAGTTAGTTTGGTTAAGGCTTTTGGTTGAACTTATAATTATATATGTATGTACATGAACGTGTTTAAGGTTATTGGAACCACATCCCAATACGTACACGTATTCAAAACGCCTTGCAGAGAAATTGGTTGCCGACGAACATTCAAACTTACCATGTGCTATTGCAAGACCGTCTATTGGTGAGTTATTGTATCAACGTTTGTGATTCAATAATTATATATTTTCCGCCCTCTACTGAAAACAGTTTTCATTTGTGCTCACAGTAACTCCGGCTTGGCAGGAACCTTTGCCAGGATGGGTTGATAATTTAAATGGACCAGTTGGATTGATAGTCGGTGGAGGAAAGGGAGTGATCCGATCGATGCACTGCAATGCTAATTATCATGCAGAAATTATTCCTGTTGACTTAGCAATTAACGCACTAATTGGAATTGCCTTTAAAACCGGGACAATTTTTGGAAAGTAAGATCTAGAAAAATTAAATATAATAATTGGAAACGTTTATAAGAGGCGCTTGCATACTTTCTCACGTGGTCCGATCCTATAACTGATTTAATTTCTAGAGCGAAAAACATACCAGTCTACAATATAACCCAAAGTGGCGTTTTGCCAATCACATGGGGTGAGGTACTTGAGAAAGGTAAAAAGGTTGCCCACAAGTATCCGTTTGATGGTGCAGTTTGGTATCCAGATGGTGAACTTCGCAGCAGTAAATTTATCCACAATCTCTTTGTCTTTTTCTTTCATATCATTCCAGCATATCTAATTGATTTTCTGATGCTGATATTTAGACAGAAAACCTTGTACGTATATTGGTGCTGCGTACTGCATATCACACCGCAAAATTCATATTCACTTTCAACATTATAACATAATTGTCCTTGGTATAATATATACTATTCTTCTAATGATACTTTAATAAATTACTTATAGTATGGTGAGAATACAAAAGCGTATTTCGGATGGACTTGAGGTCTTGCAATATTTTACCACAAGAGAATGGGTATTTCATAATACGAATCTGCTGATACTTTGGGGCGATATGAGTTCAAAGGACAAGCAGATATTTCCTATTGACTTCTTAAGTATAGACGAGATGGAGTATATCAAAAACGTTATTCTTGGTGCACGACAGTACTGCATGAAGGAGAATTTATCTACTTTACCAAGAGCACGAATCCACCACAGAGTGTAAGTTTAATATATTCCCTACCGTGAGGATTTTCATTTTAGCTTGCATCTTTCTGCGTGATATTCTTACTACTGGAAGAGGGAACAAGACAAATTCAGTTATGAACTTGCAATATAGTAACAATAATTTATTTCCAAAGCGCAATGTAATTTTACAATACGCGATGTATTGCGTAATTACGAAGGATTATTTAACAAATAATGTAATTTCAATTTACTATATATTGATTGTAACTTGAGGGTACCTTTTAATTGTGATGAAATTCATGATGTAAAGAAATTTTGTTTTTGCATTGAGTTTATATCTATACGTTTATTATTGGGTTCACGGCTATGTATTTACTGACCGTGAACCTTCCAATAACAAAGATATGTACTTGATACAAAAAAAAAACAAATACTTTTTATTGCAAATTTCATCCCAATGAAAAGGTACCTTCTATGCACTTTGTATTGTAAAGTGTTTCAAAATCACAAACATTTCCAACAGTGTGTGTACTTATATGCATATAATTTGTTAAGTTCAACTCATCATTTTCCTCATATTTTATGATGCTATTTAATTACTTTCAAATATTGTTTACTTCATTTCCAGGCTCTATGTAATCCATCTGATTGCTGTCTATTCCTTCTATTTTGGCATCTTGTATTTCGTCTACAAACATTCTGAAGTAGCAAGATTTTGCTTGGACTTCGTTACTGAGAAAATGAAGTGCTTGCCTATCCTTGGTCACCTAGTGGAAAAGGCACATTTGTAAAAAATAATGATTTTATACATGTACGTCTTTCACTCGAATTTTTGCGGGCAAACCATACATGATACGAGGAAAATTCAAGAAACAAGTATTATACCTTTTTAAAAATATTAATAAATTGAACAAATTTAATATTCCATTATACAAAGATTTTTTATATGTGGGCGTTCACATGAAAAGGGCCCTTATGGCCCGTGCTAGTTTAGGAGGTATTTGCATTTTTCTAAGTCAGTGTTCAAATTATTATTTTCTGGTTTTGGTGGGGGATGATACTAGGAGCTATACTGAATCTATTGACGTTATATTTATGCCCCGCAAGCAACCGGAAGTGTTTTACCTTTAAATACATTTTTCTCGAAAAGCGGTTTTCCGAAGTTCTAACATAAAAAATGCCCCTGTGACTCGAGTTGCAAGCGAAAGGGTTCGTCTTTAACTTAAAATGCGGAGGATTTTGCCGGATATATGACTTTATACGTAACTCTATACCGGCCATGTAAGGGGCCTTTCTTGCGGCTGTCCACACATGGTTATGAGGATTATAGAACAGTCCCATATCATAAACTGAATTAATATTACATAGATATGCATTCCTAGTTATTATAAAATTCAACAAAAACATGACCGAGTATAAGAATTTTGTAATCTAGCAACTAGTTTTGTATAAAATATAATTGTAAACATTTTTCTAATTGTGTAAACAATTTAAGCATGAGAAAAAAATCAACATTTGAAAGTGTTCCTTTGCGTGAGCAATCTGAATTGCTGCACTACTGAGATAGCTTTAAAGATTTATTTATTGGGATTGTTTCAAGTATGATATCAATGTTTTCTCAATTTGTAGAATCCAAATTTTCATAAATTTAAGAAAACGGAATATCCATGTTGCGAAGCTGTCTCAAATAAAAATATCATTCTTTATTTTATTTATGTATTGTCAATAAGTCACGTAATCTACTGGTATCGATACACAGCTTATATTACTTTTTTCCGTGTACAGTACCCTCTCACTTATCGCGAAAGTCTGGGACTGTGATTCGCGTTAAATGAGTTCTTTGAAAAAAGTTCAATATTTGAGAACTCTAGATAGGCATTTAACTTTTTTACTTTTTTGGTTTAAAATTGCTAGCCATTTATGAATTAGGTGCGTAAAATTTAAAAAATAATTAAGTATTTACCTCTTAAGTAGGTTAGATTGAATGTTAGTATTAAAAAAAAATTATCTTTACGCGACAGCATTTTGTTTAATGCGTGCGCTTGCATGTGTTGGCAGTGGGAGCAAAACAAGTAGGGAAAGTCGCGATATCTGGTAGTGCGATAAGTGGGAGAGTACTGTACATATAAAATATTATGTATTGTATTATACTCTACGCTTCTACAGATATATAACATATGTCTGGGTATAACCTCAGATGTAATTTCCATACAATGAAAAATAAAACTCAACACGTTTTGCGCAAATTCGATAAAATTCCTCAACAAGGTGAATGTGGATTTTCATAACCTAAAGATTATAACTTATTCATTTTTCACATTTAGTGATAACGAGATTTTATAAATGTGATTGGAAAGAAAAAATCCAGTTTTTAACGTGTGAAATATGTAAATAAATGTCACTTTAAATTAATTATTTTCTATCGGAATTATTGCTCCTGAATCTGATAATACCCACTCATAAGCGCTGCTAAATGGGCCTCAGAAAAAAATACGTTGCCCATTAAAAAACTCATGTGCTCATTCAAAAATCAGCCTAACCAATGGGTGGCAACCCGAAATTCCGTTGACAGATACGCAATTCAGAAGTCATCAAAACCCATTTAAACGCAAGTGAATAGATTTTTGTTTTCTGGGTCGGACATTCAGCAATTATCCAGGAAATATTTCTAGGATATCTTTAGACATAAATTGGATATGCCACAATATCCTGGCGATATATGGGTGCGGAAATATCATAATACTAGACAGAATTATTAATTAATATTATTAATTAGTATTAATAATAACAGTCAGTATTAATGATGATTTTAAAATACGTTATGGTATGTGATAACATGTATTTTAATAAAATATTATTTTTGAATTTAACATACATATTTTTATATTTATTTCATTCAGAGCATGACCAAACACTATAAGGGCCTTTGCGTTGTTTCTCAAAAAATTATCGTTTCGTTGATATGCGTATAAACTAATTATTTTGTTCGTCTCTTATCCTGTGTCCTCACGTATTCGATTTCTCATATACTCGTACAGGATATACATACATAAAATATTCTACATTATACGATAGATTACAAACTGATAATGTTTGTATAACAAATTTAATGTGGAGGAGTTGAAGGTCCAGAGTAAGGGAATCCTTTGCCTTTTTTTATTGCTTCTGGCGAAAAATTTGGATTTAATGCTGCAGCAACCAATTCTGTAAAAAAGCAATAGGGATTTATAAGTGAATATCAACAAGAATTTTTAACAAAATTATTGAACTTGCAATAAAATAATAAAATTTTTAAGCAAATAGTAAACAAATGAAGAATAATTTTTTAAGGAAAAAATTTAATTGTTGATATTTCAATCATAAAGGTTTCAATGTAAAATAAAAAAATTAAATTCATAAAAAAGATGAATTTTTAACAAAGTAGTTGAACTTACAACAAAAACAGAATTATTTTCAACTACAAAAAGACATTTTTTTTTTTTAAGAACATTTCTAACAAGATAGTAACGCTTCCAACAAAAGAGGTGAATTTGAAATAAAAAGTTGAATCTTCAACCAAAAAAGTAAACTTTTTATAAAGTAGTTCAATTTTTTACTAATGATCGAATTTTCAAATAAAAAAATACGAATTGTGAACCAAATAGAATAGTTAAAGTTTCAGATAAAAAAATTAATTTTCAATAAAAAAAAGAATATTTAACCAAACAGTTTAATTTTTGACCGAAAAGATTTATTGTATTTATTTCCAACTAAAAAATTAAATTGTTAAATTTTTAGTTTAAAATATTTATTTAAAAAAAAAATGTACCTAAAAGTTACATTTTTAGAGGAGAGATGAATTTTTAACTAAAATTATGAATCTTCAACCAAATAATTAAATTTTCAGTCAAAAAAATTTATTTCATTAATTTTCGCTAAAAAAATAGAATAGTTAAGTGTTCAGTTAAAAAAAAGTAATGATAAAAATTTACGAAAGAGTTATATTTTCAAGCAAAGAGATGAATTTTAAACTGAAATTATAAATAATCAATCAAATAATTAAATTTTTAACTAAAGGGAATAATTTGATCTATTTTCAACTAAAAAATTAAATCGCTAACTTTTCTGTTAAGAAAAAATTAATTTTGAACAAACAATGAATGGTCTAAATAATTAGATTTTCAAGGAAAGTGATAAATTTTCAACTAAAACGAAGAATCCTTAACGTAACACATTAATTTTCGATCAACGAAATTAATTTTATTAATTTTTAACTAAAAAATGGATTACTTACATTTTCAGTTAGAAAAAAATAATTTTCAACAAAAAAAAAATAAATTTTCAGCAAAATAGTTACATTTTTAATCAAAGAGATAAACTTTAGAGATAAATAAAAAAAATATAATAAAATAAAAATAAAATGAAAAAATAAAATAAATAAAGAGATAAATTTTTTTCAACTCAAAAATAAAATATTTAAATGTTTTGTTAAAAAATTAATTTTCAAACAAAAAAATTACTTAACAGTTAAATTTTTAGGCAAAGAGGTGAATTTTCAACTAAAATTATGAATCTTTAACTAAACAGTTGAATAATTAAATATTCAGACGCAAATATTAATTTAATTTGTTTTCAACAAGTAAATTAAATAGTTAAATTTTCAGTTAAATAAATTTACTAAAAACAAAATTTACTAAACAGGTAAATTTTCAAGAAAATAGATGAATTTTCAAATAAAATTATGAATCTTTAATCAAATACATAATTTGTTAGACAAAAAGATTGATGTTATTTATTTTTAAATAAAAAATGGAATTGTGAAATCTTTAGTTTAAAAAAATTAATTTTTAACACAAAAAAAATTTACTGAAATTTACATTTTCAAGCAAAGAGTGAATTTTCAACTAAAATTATGAATCTTTATTCAAACGGTTGAATTTTCGACCGCAGCGGTTAATTTTATTTATTTTTAACTAAAGAATTACATAGTTGAATTTTTAGCTAAAGAAAAGAATACGTAAATTTTCATTTGAAGAAAATTAATTTTCAACCAAAAAAAAATTTACTTGATAGTTAAATTCTTGACCAAAGAGACCAATTTTCAACTCAAATTTTGAATCTTCAAGCAAATTGTTAAATTTTAGCCGAAAAGATCAATTTTTTTATTTTCAACTGAAAAATGGAATATTTAAACTTTTCGTTGAAAAATTCATTTTCAAGAAAAAATTTACCTAATAGTTGAATTTTCAAGCAAAGAGGTTAATTTTCAACTAAAATTATAAATCTTTAACTAAACAGTTGAATTTTCGACCAAAGAGAATAATTTTATCTATTTTTTATTAAAAAATAGAATACCTAAATTTATAGTTAAAAAAAATAATTTTTAACCAAAAAAAAATGTCACAAAAATAGTGAAATTTCTAACCATATTGATGAATTAACAACTGAAATTATGAATCTTCAACCGAATAAGTAAATATTCATCCTGAAAGATTAATTTTATTCGTTTTTAACTAGAAAATGGAATAGTTAAATTTTTATTTAAATAATTTCACTGAAAAAAAAATTACTAAAGAGGTAAGTTTCCAAGCAAAATGTAAAATTTCAACTAAAATTATTAATCTTTATCCAAATAATTAATTTTCCAGGCAAAAAGATAAATTTACTGATTTTTAACTGAAAAATAGAATTGTTCAATTTTTGGTTAAAAATATCAACAAAAAGAATATTTACTAATTAGTTAGATTTTTAAGTAAAGATAAATTTTCAACTAAAATTATAAATCTTCATTTAAACAATTGAATTTTTGACCAAAAAGATGAATATTATTTATTTTTAACTAAAAAATGCAATAGTTAAATTTTCTGTTGAAAAAATTAATTTTCAACAAAAAAATGTACTTAATAGTTGAATTTTTTAACAAGACGTGAATTTTCAACCACAATGATGAATTTTCAACTAAATAGTTGTATTTTCACCACAAAAAATTTTTTTTATCCTACAGAAAAAAAAATTCTATTCAAATTATAACTTTACCGGAAAATAATTTTCAATGAAAAATATAAATTTAGATAATTATTTATTTAAACCATTTATTAAAGTCATATAAATATAATTTTTCTGACATTATTTAAAAAAATATAAAAGATGTGTGAAAATTTCGTATTAGTTGAAAAAGTACCTAGAAAATATTTAGGACATTTTTTATATTTTACAGAATGTTAAGTCTTAGGAAATATTTGAGTTAGTTCAAAAGATATTTATGATTTCTAAATTATCTAAATATTTCTTTAAGTGACTAAAATTATTTCTGAAATTTACAAAAAAATTTTAGAAGTAACAATAGTTGCCTTAAAAACTTCTAGATTATAATTTTTTTAATTAATGGAAATGTTTAAAAATCTTTTAAACAATTCTCGTAAAATTAATTTGAAAAATCATTTTTAGTTGAAGCAGAAATCTTTTTAAAAAAATTTATTTTCTCGAAATTCGTCACACGTTATGTTGCCTTATAGTTAGCAAAAAAATGTCGATAAAGTAGAAATCGTCTAAGTGGTACATGGCCTTAAATGTATACATAAATAATATGATAAAAATTTCGATTAAAATTAAATCAAAAATAAAATTAAAATTAAAATTATAATAAGAAGCAGGTGTTTGAAAAAAGGCTTAAATTTCCTAAATATTATTAATAATATAATGGGCTTCTTACCGATAGAACAAAGATAAACCAAAAAGGTAAACAGGAAAGCACCAGTAAGCTTCATTGTTTAAAAAAATTAAAAGATTTCTTCAGAATTTTTTCAGGAACTGAATTTCCAGAAAGCGTATCGCTGTTATATATACACAGTCTATACACAATTGCGCAAAATAAGTACTCTATCAACATGATAAAAATCTTGTTTTTGAATTTTGACACAGTTCCTCATATACGACTTAAGACTTTGCATACATGCGTCTTAGCTTTAAGGCTGTCCAGAAATAAGGTTATCAATTTTGTGCTACTTGTGACTCCCCCGTCTTCCTTCGTTGACGACCGTGACTTGGTCTTAACCTCAATGAAGAATAATTAAACATATCAAAATATCAGACTTCAGAATCGAAAATGCTCTCAAAACAGGAAAAATAGAATTTCAGTTTAATAATTTTTTTTTAATTAAGGAATTTGTTGAAAATTATTTAAATTTTTTTAATTTTCTTAAAGTTTCAAATTTTAAAAAATTTTTAAAATTGTTGGAAATTAAAAATTTTGAAATTTTTTTTAAAATTTGGAAATTAATAAAATTTTTGGAAATTTTGAAAATATTTGGAAATTTTTTAATTTGGAAATTATTTAAATTTTAAAAAATGTTCAATTTAAAAAATTTTGTTTGAGTTTAAAAATTTGGAAATTACTAAAATTTTTCGACATTAATGAAGGTTTGGAAATTTTTTAAATTTTGAAAATATTTGGAAATTTTTCACATTTTGAAAAGTTTTGGAAATTTTTTCAGTGTAAACATTTTTTGAAAAATTTATAAATTACTAAAATTTTAGGAAATTTGCGGTCTTTTAAAATTTTTCTAAAGTATGAAAATTATTTTAAAAATTAGTAAATTAATAAAATTTTTGAAAATTTTAGGAATTAAAAAAATTTTTTTTTAATTTTAAAAAGTTTTAAAAATTTTTGACAACTTTAAAATTGAAAAATTTTGAAAATTTGACATTTTTTTCAAGCTTAAAAATTTGGAAATTATTAAAATTTTTGGAAATGTTTGAAGGTTTAGAAATTTTGTAAATTTTGACAATATTTGAATAGTTTTTAAATTTTTAAATATTTTGAAAAAATTTTAAAATTTTTGGAAACTGAAAATTTTGAAATTTTTTTTAAAATTTTAAAATTTTGTTAAAAATTTTAAAATCAATAACATTTCTTTTAATTTTGGAAATATTTGGAAAGTTTGGAAAGTTTTGCACATTTTTTAAAAGTTTGAAAATTTTTAAAACAATGTAGAAATTATTAAAATTTTTAGAAATTTTGAAATTATTCAAAAAGTGTAAAAAATTTTGTAAATTTAAAGAAATTAAAAAAATTTTTTAAGGTTTAAAAGTATTGTAAATTTTCAAAATTTCCAAATATTTAAAAAATTTACAATATTTTCAAACCTCGAAAAATTTTCAAAAATTTCCAAATTTTTTTCAAGTTTCAAAATTCGTAAATTTTCTAAAATTTTTGAAGGTTTGAAAATATTGTGAATTCTAAGAATATTTGAAAATTTTTCATTTTTAAAAAGTTTTGGAAAGTTTTCAAAAGTTTGAAAAATTTTCGAAAAAATTAAAAATTATTAAAATTTTAAAGAATGTTTAAATTTTTTAATTTTTTTCAAGTTTTAAAACTAAGAAATTATTAAAAATTTTAGGCATTTTAGAAGGTTTAAAAATTTTGAAAATTTTCTACATTTTCAAAAGTTTTGGAAATTTTTTAAGTCTGAAAATTTTTTGAAAAATGTAGAAATTATTAAAATTTTAGGAAATTTCCGGTCTTTTGAAATTCTATAAAAGTTTGAAATCATATAAAAAATTTGGAAATGAATAAAATTTTTGAAAACTGATAATTTTGAAATTTTTTTAAAACGTTGAAATAAAAAAATTTGGAAATTTTGGAATTTTTTTCAAGCTTAAAAGTTTCAAAATTATTAAAATTTTTGAAAATTTTTGAAGGTTTAAAAATGTTGTAAATTTTAAAAATATTTGGAAATTTTTTTAATTTTTGAAAATTTAAAAAAATTTTGAAAGTTTTTAGAAACTGAAAATTTTGAAATTCTTTAAAAATTTTAAAATTTTTTAAAAAATTTTGAAATTTTTTAAAAATTTTGAAATTTGTAAAAAAATTTTGAAATCAATAAAATTTTTGGAAATTTTAAAAATATTTGGAAATTTTGAAAAGTTTTGCACATTTTTTAGAAGTTTGAACATTTTTTGAAAAATGTAGAAATGAATAAAATTTTTGGCAATTTTGAAATTATTCGAAGTGTAAAATTTTTTGAAAATTAAAAGAAATTTTGAAATTTTTTTCAAGTTTTGAAAATTTGGAAATTTCTGGACATTTTTAAAGGTTTGAAAATATTGTGAATTTTGAAAATATTTGGAAATTTTTTTATTTTTAAAAAGTTTTGTAAATTTTTCACATTTTTTAAAATTTTAGAAATTTTCACATTCTGAAAAGTTTTGAAAATTTTTAAAAAGTTTGAAAATTTTTTGAACAATTTGGAAATTATTAAATTTTTAGGAAATTTTCAGTCTTCTGAAAATATTTTACAATTTTGAAAAGTTTTTAAAAGTTTGATATTGGAAAATTTTAAATTTTTTTCAAGTTTAAAAATTTGGAAATTATTTACAAATTTTGAAATTTTGGTAGTTTTAAAAATTTTATGAATTTCGAAAATATTTGGAAATCTTTTGAATTTTAAAAAGTTTTAGAAATCGTTGAAATTTTTGTAATGTTTTAGCTAATTTTCTAGCTGCGATGCCTTTTTAGTTTTGTTAGCCTTCAGCTATCCAACTGATCAGTTGGCAAATTTGGAAATGCCCAATTGAAAGTCGAAGTGTCAGCAAGCATGTTGTGAATTTTCTACCAAATAGTTGAATTTTCAGCCGCAGAGTTAATATTATTTATTTTCAACTAAAAAATGGAATTGTTATTTTTCAGTTAAAAATGTTCATTTTTAACAAACAAACAATAATTAACTAAATATTAAAATTTTGAAGCAAAGAGATAAATTTTCAACTAAAGTTATGAATCCTGAACCAAAAAGTTGAATTTTCGACCGCTGAGATTAATTTGATTTATTATCAACTAAAGAATGGAATAGTTAAATTTTCAGTTACGGAAAGGAATACCTAAATTTATAGTGAAAAAAATTGATTTTTACCCAAAAAATTTTTTGTACAAAAATAGTAAAATTTTTAATTCAAAATAAAAAATTTGTAAATTAACGAAATAGTTAAATTTTCAAGCGCAGAGATGAATTTTTAACTAAAAGGATGCATCTTTAATTGAACATTTGAGTTTCCGACAGAAAAGATTAATTTTAGTAATTTTCAACTGAAAAATGGAATTGGTAAGTTTTCGGTTAAAAAAATCAATTTCGAACCCAAAGAAATGTACTTAATAGTTAAATTTTCATATATTGAGATTAATTTTATTTATTTTTAACTAAAGAATAGAATTATTGAATTTTCAGTAAAAAAAAAATTAATTTTCAGACAAAAAAAATTTACTAAATATTAAAATTTTTAAGCAAAAAGATGAATTTTCAACTAAAGTTATGAATCTTTAAATAAACATTTAAATTTTTTACCGAGGAGAATAGTTTTATTTATTTTCAACTAACAAATGGATTAGTTGAATTTTCAGTTGAAAAAGTTAATTAAAAAAAAAATATATTTCATCAAAATAGTAAAATTTCCAAACCAATAAGATGAATTTGTAACTAAAATTATGAATCTTTGAGCAGGCATTTGAATTTTTGACCGAAGATATTAATTTTATTTATTTTGAACTGAAAAATGAAATTGTTAAATTTTTGCTTAAAAAAATTGATATTAAAAGAAAAATTTTTTACTGAATCATTCTTCTTCATTTGTTTATACTCTCTCCCTTTTACGGGTTTGAGAATCTTGGCATAACCATGACATACATTCTTACAAACAAGCCTTATAATATCTTACGAACTATTCCCCACATATCGTCTTAAATTATTATTTTTATTTCTAAACGCTTGCGAGTTTGCCCTGAGCTTCCATTTCCTCTCACCATTATTGATCTTAACATTGCACTCTATTCCGGAACACTACTTCATAATTCTCCTCCTTTAGCAGTCATTTATTGTCTTTTTGTCCCCCCCCCCCTACCCTAAACTGTGCAACGAGCTTTCTCTCTCAGATTTTCTAGCTTTTCCAACCATTCCTCCCC
>JAUELO010000014.1:145587-156648 GCA_032357855.1 Amphibolips quercusostensackenii
AATTTTTTTCTCGAATTTTAATGCACCCGCCCCCCCTAAAAAAATTTTATTTGAATCCATAAAAAAATGAAAAATAATTATATTTAGATTCCGCAAGCCCCATGAAGTTTAATACATTCCTTATAGCAAAAAATACGTTTTCGTAAATTTAACTCAAAATCGTCATTATTAGGTTATTGAGTTGACTCTTAATAAATTTTTTCACAATTAGCCATAGAATACGGATCCAAAATTACTTTTTGAATTTATCCCCATAAGTCTGTTTTGTATGGTCCTAAAATAACCCCATAAGTGTAAAATTGTGTTTTGGGAGTTTTTGGCACTAATATTTATTTTTTGCTGTTTATTTTATTATAATTTGTTTTCAATACATAAAATATTACTTTCTGCTGATAATTAGGTGTTGAATAAATTGCTTTAACAATGTACTATTGTTTATAACAATTTTGTCTTAGAATAGTTAAAAAGTCACGGTTTTTTCTCATTTTTTAAACTTGCTTTCATCTTTTTAGTTTAAGTGAAGCAATAGTAAAATAAAATTAACAACAATTTTTATGTAAGCAATTTGTTGTTATTTATAGCAATATTCTCCTAGAAAAATGCTAGAAAGTTGCGGTTTTTCATAAATTTTCTACTTTTTGTACACTTTTTAATTAAAGTAATGTATTAATTAATTATTGTTAACAAATTTAATTGTTTGAACAATTTATTTTTATTTTTAATAGTATTCATTCTACTTTAGCAAAATGTATAAACAAAATCTAGACTTTTGGATATTTCGAAAAAATTTAGAAACCTTTCAAGAAAATAAACAAAATTTCTTGAGATTTGTAGGAAAATTTTCAGTGATTTTTTATTCTGTAAAAATTAATGTGAAAAAATAATAATTTTAATAGAATATTTAACAAGATTTCCAAAATTGTCATAAAAGGATTTATCAAGAATTTTCGGAAAAATTGTAATTATTTAAAAATATATTTGGATGTTTTAAAAAGATTCAAAAATAATTTTTATCTTTAAATGGTTTTAAAAATTTTAAAGGAAATCCAGATTTTTGAAGACAATTTCAAATGTGTTCTTCTGGAAAAATTAATTTTAATAGAATATTCAAAAAGATTTGAAAAAATTTCCAAGATTTGAGAAATAATTTGGAGGATTTTAATGCAATTTTTTCAATTTTAAAGGAATAAAAAAAATTTTGTGAAAGTCGAAACAATTCAAAAGATATTTTAAAGGTTCAGAAATTTTGAACAAATTGAAAAATTTTTAAACAAAATGTAGATTCTTGGATATTTCGAGAAAAAAATTTAAAAGCTTTTTAAGAAATTTAAAGAGTTTCAAGAAAATAAAAAAAATTCTTATTAAGATTTCTGGAAAAATGTTACATGATTTTTTTTATTCTAACAGATTAATTTTAATAGAATATTTTTAAAGATTTCCAAAATTGTCATAAAAGAACCTGGAATAGCTCTTAAAGCAATTTTTTTTATTTTATAGAATTAAAAAAAAATTGAGGAAAACTTCTTGTTATTTAAATATATATTTAGAAGTTCTGAAAAGATTCAAAAAGATTTTATATCTAGGAATAGTTTAAAAAATTTTTAAAGAAAGTGTAGATTTTGGCAGATTTCGAAATTAAAGTTTGAAGCTTTAGAGAAATATGAAAAGGTTTCAATTTCCTGGGTAAATTTTGAGTATTTTTTTGTTGAATAATTAATTTTAAGAGAATATTTAAAAAGATTTCTAAAGATTTCAAAACATTTTCAAGATTCCAAAATGAATCTGGGAGATTTTAAAACAATTTTTTCAATTTTGCAGAATCTCAAGGAAATTTTGAGGAAAAGTCAAAGCAATTTAAAAAATACTCAGAAGGCTTAAAAGTTACAAAAATTTAATATTTTGAAAACAAAATATAGATTTTTGAATATTTCGAGAAAAAAATTGATATTTTTTAAAGGATTTTACAAGGTTTCCAGAATATAAAAATCAATTCTTAATATTTATTAATTAATTCACAGAATTAAAAAAAGTGAGAAAAATTCGGAAAATTATAAAAGACATTCAGAAGTTTTTAAAAGATAAAAAAAATTATGTTTAAGCTTTAAACAGTTTTAACAAAGAAAGTGTCTACATGTACTGAAAAAATTCCGCTATTTGTACCGAAATTTCGGAACACTCAACCATGGACTTAAAAAAATGTTAAACAAAATATAGATTCTTGACGATTTAGAAATAAAAACTTGAAATTTTACAAAGGTTTTGGAAGGTTTCAAGATAATATTTATTCTCTATGAAAATTAATTTTTTAAAATAAAAAATCATTTTAAATTTTCTCAAAAATCTTAAGAAATTTTGCTTACTTTCTTGAAATATTTTAAAATTCTTAAAAAGCTTCTAATGTTTTTCTTGAAATATTAAAAAATTTACACTTCGTTTTAAAAATGTTTGAATCTGTTAAAAATTTCTAAAGCTTTTTAGTTTTTTGAAAATTGATTCGGCTTTCACCGACAATTTTTTTTCAATTCTTCAAAATTGAAAAAATTGTCTTAAAATTTCCCTCATTCGTTTTGGAATCTTGGAAATCTTATTAAATATTCTATTAAAATTAATTTTTTAAACAAAAACTTAGCAAAAATGTTCACAGGAATCCTAAGATTTTTTTTTATCTTGAACTTTCCAAAATTCTTCTAAAGCTTCAGACTTTAAATTCGAATTCTTAAAAAATCTGCAGTTTCTTTGTTTTCAAATATTCTATAAAATTTATTTATTTAAAAAAATTAATTTTTCCAAACGAAGTGTCTCGTCGTCCCGAAATTCGGGATGACTAGTCCAATATTTTTCATGCCTTTGGCTAGTTGTCCCAAAAATTTTTGGGATGACTAGACACAGCCTTTTACAAAATAAAAAATCATTCTATTTTTTCCCAAAAATCTTTAGAATTTTTTTTTACTTTCTTGAAACCTTTCAAAATTCTCAAAAAGCTTTTAATATTTTTTTCAAAATATTCACAAATTTACGTATTGTTTAAAATTTTTTAATCTTTTCAAGCCTTCCAAGACTTCTAAAATATCTTTAAAATTATTTCGATTTTTACCTAAAATTTTTTTTTAAATCTGCAAAATTGAAAAAATTTCCTTAAAATCTTCCACATTCTTTTTTGCAATCTTAAAAATTTTTGAGAATGTTTCAAAATCTTTGTAAACACACTCTTGAAATTAATTTTAAAAAAGCTCATTTTTAATTTTCCCAGAACTCTTATGACATTTTTTTCATATCTTCAAACCTTTCAAAAATCTTCTAAAGCTTCAAACTTTAAGTTCAACATCTTTCAAAATCTACATTTTCTTTAAAAAAATTTTGAACTGTTTTAAGATATAACTTATTTTTTAATCTGTGCAAAACTTCTAAATATATTTTTAAATAATTAGAATTTTTCCTAAATTTTTTTTAAAATTCTACAAAATAAAAAAAAATTGCCTTAAAACCTTTCAGATTCTTTCATAGCAATTTTGGAAATCTTTTTAAATATTCTATTAAAATTATTTTTTTATATTAATTTTTATAGAATTAAAAATCATTAAAAATTTTTGCAGAAATCTTGAGAAATTTTTTTTATTCTCTGGAAACCTTTCAAAATTCTTAAAAAGCTTCTAAGTTTTTTTCTGAAATATTCAAAAATCTACATGTCGTTTTGAAATATCTGAATATTTTTTAAATTTCTAAACCTTCTAAACATCTTTTTATATTATTCGACCTTCACTTAAATTTTTTTTAATTCTGCAAAATTGAAAAAACTTCCCGTAAAATTTCAAGGATTCTTTTTGCAATTTGGAAGTATTTCAAATATTCTATATTAATTCTAAAAAATTAATTTTTATTAAATAAAAAATTATTGAAAACTTTCCCATAAATCTCAAGAAATTTTGTTTGTTTTCTTGAAACCTTTAAAAATTCTTGAAAAGCTTCTACATTTTTTTTCGAACTATTCAAAAATCTACTCTTCATTAAGAAAATTTTGAATCTTTTCAAAATTTCTAAATTTTCTAAATATCGACTTTAAAAAAATTATTTATTTGAAATACTTTATAAAAGTTATTCGACTTTTACCTAAACTTTTTTCAATTCTGAAAAATTTTTAAAATTGTCTTAAATTTTTTAGGTTGTTTTTAGAGTATTATGTAAATCTTATGAAGGTTTTTGAAATCTTTCTGAATTTTTTCTTTAAATCAATTTTTAAAAGCGCATTTAAAATTTTCCCATGAGTCTTAAAGATTTTTTTACCTTAAAACCTTTCAAAAGTCTTCTGGAGCTTCAAACTTTAAGTTCAAAATCTTCAGAATCTAAATTTTCTTCAAAACATTTTAAAACTATTTCAAGATATAAATTATTTTTTAATTTTTTTTTAAAAACTTCTGAATACATTTTTAATTAATTTGAATTTTTCCTACATTTTTTTAAGAATTGTACAAATTAGAAAAATTGCCTTGAAACCTTTCAGATTTTTTATGACTATTTTTAAAATCTTTTTAAATATTCTATTAAAATTAACTTTTCTTTAAATTAATCTTTATAAAATGAAAAATCATTAAAAATGTTCCAAGCAATCCTAAGAAATTTTGTTGATTATCTTGAAACCTTTCAAAATTCTTAAAAAGCTTTTAAATTTTTTGTCGAAAAACTTAAAAGTCTACATGTCGTTTTGAAGTTTTTGAATCTTTTTAAGATTCATAAACCATCTGAATATCTTTCAAAATTATTTTACTTTTACCTCATTTTCTTTAATTTTGCAAAATTCAAAAAATTTCCGTAAAATCTACCAGATTTTTTTTGCAATTTTGGAAATCTTTCGAAATTTTTCGAAATCTTTTTAAATATTGTCTTAAAATTAATTTGAAAAATGCTCTTTTTCAATTTTTCCAGGATTTTAAGAAATTTTATTTATTACCTTGAAGCACTTCAAAAATCTTCTAAAACTTCAAACTTTAATTTCAAAATCTGCAAAATATATATTTTCTTTCAAATTTAAAAAAAAATATTTTAAGATATAAATTATCATATTATAATTATTCGAATTTTTTCTCTAATTTTTTTTTAAATCCTTCAAAAATTTACTTAAAACCTGACAACTTTAAATGAAAATTTTGGAAATATTTTAAATATTTTATTAAAATTTATGTGTTTAAATATAAAATTATAAGAAATTTTCCCAGAAATATTAATATTTTATTTTACTTCCCTATTTTTTTTAATTCTGCAAAATTGGGAAAATCGTCTTGAAATCTTTGAGGATGATTTTAGAGAATTTTGTGAATGTTTTGGAATCTCTCTAAATATTTTCTTAAAATTAATTAATAAAAAAAATAATTTAAATTTTTCCCAGGATTCTTAAGGGTTTTTTTTATCTTAAAACTTGTCAAAATTCTTCTAAAGCTTTAAACTTTAGGTTCAAAATTTTCAAAAATCTACATTTTCGTAACAATTTTTTAAAAATATTTCAAGATATAAATTACTTTTGAATTTTTTCAGAATTTTTAAATATAATTTAAAATTATTCGAATTTTTCCTAAAATTGTTAAAATATTCTTGAAATAATTTGAATTCCCTATTTAAAAACGTTACGAGTTAAAAAATAAGTTACAGGTTTAGATAGTTAAATAAATATAAAATATACAAATTTAAATTTTTAATTACGTTTTACACTGAATTACTTCTATTATAATGAATAGTATTTTTTATTTTTAAAGGGATACAGCTGGTCAAGAACGATTCAGAACATTAACAACAGCTTATTATCGAGGAGCAATGGGAATTTTACTAATGTATGATGTTACCAGTCTTGAAAGTTTTAATCATCTCTCGTACTGGCTACGCAACATCCAAGAGGTATTCATTATTTTACAATATAATAAATTATATATGATATATTATAAATAAGTTATATTTATTCATTCATGTACCCAGGGCGTCTAGCGAAATTTCGTTTTCAATTTTCCGGCAAATTCATTATTAGCTGAAAAAATAGACTAAAAGATACTAGAAAAAAATAGTTTACAAAATTAATATTCTTTTATCAGGATCAGTATTATTTTACCAAAAGGACCAGCTTAAAATAATTTTTTAAGAAAATAAATCAAAATATCGTATGTATTAGAAAAATTGTATATTTATTACTTATAAGAAAATATTTTAAATTAAATTCTTTAAAAATTTTATGTTAAAAATTCTACTGTACTTGAAAGTTTAATTATTTTGTTAAACATGTAACTATTTTGTTAAAAGGTCATATTTTTGTATCAAAAATTCAGATATTTGGTTAAACGACATTGTTGGGATTCATTTTTTTTTGTAGAAAATTCATCTCTTCATTTGCAAATTTAAGTATTCTGCTAAAAATTATATTTTTTTTTAGTCGAGAATTAATTTTATTCACAAAAAATTTAACTATTCCGTTTTTGGTAGAAAATTAATATTTTCTGGTTATAATTTCATTTACTTGATAAAATTTTTATTTTTTTTTATGAAAAGTCATACTTTTTGGTTAAAAATGCAACTTTGAAGAAAATAGTTAGAAACCATAAATTTTCTTAAATCATGTGTATCAGAAAAATGAGACATTCATTAATTCTAATAGAATAATTTTAATTAAATTCTTTAAACATTTTTTGTTGAAAATTCTACTACTGGCTTGAAAGTTTAAGGATTTTTTTAACATGTAACTATTTTAATAAAGTCAAATTTTTTAATCAAAAGATAAACTATTTGGTTGAACGACTTTGTTAAAATTCATTTTTGTTGTTGTTGAAGATTCATCTCTTTGGTTGTAAATTTAACTATTTTGTGGGGAATTCTTTTCCTTTTTAGTTTTAAAATAATTTTTTTAACTCAAAATTTAATTATTTCATTTTTCATTGAAAATTTATATTTTTTAGTTGAAAATTAAACTCTTCGGTAAAAATACATGTATTGGTTGGCAATCTTATCTTTTTTGTAGAAAATTCATTATTTGGTTGAAAAATTGAACTATTTTGCTAAAAATTAAAAATTTTTTTTGTTGAGAATTAATTTTTTTTCACTGAAAATGTAACTATTCCATCTTGGTTGAAAATTCATACTTTTCGTTCACAAATGAATTTTTTTTAAATTCAACTGTTTTGTAGAAAATTCATCTTTTTGGCTTGAAAATTCAACAATCTAGTAAAAAATTAATCTATTTGTTTTAAAATTTACTTTTTTGTTGTGGAACTAATATTTTTGGTTGAAAATTTATCTTTTTGGGTTGATGATTCAACTATTTTGTTAAAAATTCGTCTTTTTTATTGTTGCTAAATTCGGCTCGTTGAAGATTCGTTTTTTTTACAATTAGTCTTTTAAACTAAAAAACTAAAATTCCACTTTTGGTTAAAAATTTATCCTTTTTAGTAGAAAATTCATCTTTCATTATTGAAAATTAACTTTCTTATTAAAATTTTTTCTTTTTCGTTTAAAAGTGAACTGCTTTCTAAAAAATTTGACTTTTTAGCTTTAAAACTTAACAATTTTAAAGAAAATTCAACTGCTTGTTTAAAAATTCACGTATTTTGTTGAAAATTCATCTTTTTTGTAGAAAGTTGTTTTTTTGTTAGAATCTTGGCTTGAAAATTCAACATATTGGTAGAAAATTGAACTATTTGTTTGAAAATTAACTTTTTTATTAAAAATTAATATTTTTGGTTGAAAATTTAACTACATTGGTAGAAAATTAAACTATTTGGTTTGTTTTACACTGTTTATTGAGAATCTTAACTATTTTGTTAGAAATACGTTTTTTTATGTTAAAAATTAATTTTGATCGTCTTTTGATCGTCTTTTTGATTTAAATTCAAGTGGTTAAAATACGTTTTTTTTTCTTCAAATTTTTGGTTGAAAATTTATCTTTTTTTAGTTGAAAATTTAATTATTCGGTTGAAAATTCATTTTTTTTAAACTGATGTATTTGGTTAAGGGTTCAACTATTTTGTAAAATTTCGTCTTTTTTTCTTTGAATTCAACTGGCTAATAAGTCGCTTTTTTCTAGTTAAAAATTACTTTTTTTTAACGAAAAATTTAACTGTTCGATTTTTCTTTGTAAACTTAGTTGAAAATTCAACTATTTTTTTCAAAAATTCATGTATTTTGTTGAAAATTCATCTTTTGGTAGAAAATAAATCTTCTTGGTTGAAAATTTATATTTGTTAGTTGAAAATTTAGCCATTCGGTCAAAAATTGAACTATTTCGTTGAAAGTTTATTCATTTTTTGTTTAATTTTTTTGAAAATTTAACTATTTCGTTAAAGCCATCTTTTTTGTCTAAAATTTGGATTGAAAATTCATCTTTTATGATAGAAAACCCATATTTCTCATTTAAACATTCACCTCTCTTGGTTAAAAATAAACTATTTTGTCAAAAATTCAATTGTGTTTTACAAAATTCATCTTTTTGGCTTAAAAATTCATCAAATTCTGTGGAAATTCACCTTTGCAAATTTCTTTCATATTTCAAAATTGATTGGAAAAATTTTTTATCTTATATGCGGCTATTAAAAATAGTATTAAAAACTAAAATAAATACTAAAAATAAATAACATAAAAATAATAAATACAATGCGTAATTACAAAATCTTTAAGCATAGGAACTCATTTTCATGCGAAAATTTGCAATACAAAAAATTTTGAAACGCAGTTTCGAAAACTTAAGGAATTACAAAACATTCAAGAGCATCTTAAAGTGATCAACTGCGAATAAAAATTAATTTATGATTTTGAAAATTGAAGTGTAGTTCTATTTATAAAAATGGAACATTAATTCATTTTTAGAACAATTCTGAAACCGTTCAAAATTAAACAATTTACAGATTTTAACTTTAAAATTAAATATATTGAAATTTTTCAATTCGTAAACCTTACTAGTTAAAGAAAATTAAACGTCTGATTGGAACTTATAAACTATTTTTAATTATCGAATAATTTTAAATTAATAAATTCTTAATTAAACGCTCTTATTCGATTTAAAATTTTTAAATATTGCTTCAGTCTAAAATAATCAATTATTAACCCACTCAATTGAACTTTTGAAATTAAAAAATGACATTTCTTTGATATTTAGCAATATTTAACTGCTAATTTAAAATGAGCAATTATACATTAATTTATTTCAATTTTGAACGATAGAATTTTAGTTGTTTTATTTTTTTTAATTATTAATTTTTAAGCGAAATGGTTCAATTTTTATGCATAAATAACAATTGAACAATTATTTATTTTAAACTAATTAATAAAAAAAGTTCAGTTTTAAATCAAATTAAAATCGTTTAATTTTGCATTGTTTATAACCTAAGATTGTTTACTGGAAATGAAAAAATTTTCAGCTTAGAGAGTTCAAACTGTTAAATTTCATTAATTCCGATGACCGTGACAATTTTTATTCTCAGGAAAACCCCGTGAAATTACCGGAAATTCTTTTTCTTGTTCCGGAATTTTCCAGCGTTGAGAATTTTATTTTTTGGGACAATTTTTTAAAAGTATAATGTAATTTTAATTGCAATTATTCAATTAATTTTATAAATAAAAAATGTAATTGTTTAAATTCAAGAATTTCATAATTGGGGAATTTTCTAGTACAGGTATTTTATAATTCGGCAATTTTCTGTCGGAAATTTTATTATTCGGGAACTTTTAAAATTCGGTAATATTATAAACTGTTCCGGAATTTTATTGTACGGGAATTTTACAATTCGGGAATATTACAGTGTCGGTAATTGTATTTTTCGGGATTTTTCAGTCGTCCCATATGAACAATTAAATTTATAATAATTAATAATTTAAAAAATAATTTAAATAAATATAATTAATTATTAATTAAATTTATAATTAATTTAATTAAATAATTTAAATAATCAAGATAGATAATTATATAATTTAAAAAAAATTATAAAGCAATTTCAATTGCAATAATTTAATTAATTTTATGAATAAAAAAATTTTCATTGTTTAAATTCGGAAATTTTATTCAGGAAGTATCTAGTTCTATTATTTTATAATTTGGCAATTTTCTGTCGAGAATTTTATTATTCGGGAATTTTGCAATTCGGGAATTTCACAGTGTCGGGCTTTCAGTCGTCCTGATTTTTGAAAATTTTTTAAGGTTTCACGAAAAAAAGTTGGTTCCTAAGAAAAATCAAAATGATTTTTCATTTCTAAAAATTAATTTTTAAAGATTATTTAAAAAAAAGTGCAAAGAATTTCAAAAGATTTCTAAAATTTTCAAGGAAGAATCTGAAACATTTTTAAGAAATTTTTTTATTTTGCAGAATTAAAAAAAAATCAAGGAAGAATTTGAATAACTAAAGAATTAAAAGGTTTAGAAGATCTGAAAAAATTAAAAAAAGAATTTTCTTAAGAGTCGTGTGAAAATTTTAAAAGATTTTTTTATTTTGAAAAATGAACTGTAAGAGAAAATTAAAAAAGGTTCTTAAACATTTCAAACGATTTCCTAAAATTTCGCAAGAGTGTGGAAGACTTTAAAGCAAAATGTTTCAATTTGGTAAGATTAAAAAATATTTTCAAAATCGAGTAAAATCAAGAAATATTTAGAATAAATCAAGATTCAAAAAGAATTTCAAACTTTAAAATATTTTTAGAAATGTAGATTTTTAAAGATTGCAAAAAAACTTTAGAAGCTTCAAAAGAATTTCGAAAGGTTTCAAGAGAATAAATTTTCTTAAAATTTCTGGGAAATTTCAAAAGATTATTAGGCACTTTTTAAAAACTTAAATGATTTTTCAAAATTTTTTGAAGAATTCAAGTTTGTTGAAAATATTTTTAGGAATTTAAGCTGTTTTAAAATGATTAGAAATAGTTAAAAATTTGGAAACATTTCCGAAAATTTATCAAATATTTCTTAATTTCTTCCAAACTTGTGAAAGTCCTAAACATCTTTTAAAAAGACTCGAATTTTTCCTTATATTTTGTAATATCCTATAAAATGAAAAAAAATCTTTAAAATCTTCTAGATTTTTTTTCAACACGTCCGAAATATTTAAAAAT
>JAUELO010000014.1:346575-357041 GCA_032357855.1 Amphibolips quercusostensackenii
CATAAGTAAAAAATAATTGATGGTTAATAATATTAAATAATATTTTGTGTACTTACAAGGGGACCTTTAGGTATGCTGTTTTTGTTTGAATTGATATTCTCCTCAATGAAAGGTACGTACCAGAGGTTTTCTAAGAAAAACCAAGAAAATGCAATTTTACCCAGTTTCGAGAAAAATGCATTTTAAAAATTGCGAACGAATGGTCATCATGCCGTTTTAAGAGTATTTCCAAGCGTCGGTAGATCCCTGGTACAGCGCTTGGCTGATAGCTGAAAGGTTGCATGTTCGAATCTCGCTACCCGTACTTTGAACAATTTTTTTTATTTATCAAACTGATTGTTTATTCCACGTTTGAATAACATTTAATATAATTATGCCATTATATGATTATTTATTCCTTATTTTCAATAAAAACTCTGTTTATCGTTAGTAAATATGTATGAAATGAGTCGGGAAACTTTTTGTTTTTTTGTTGCTTTTATTGCCAGTATCACTCTAGCTCGCACGATACTACATAATCCTAATGATATAAATAATAATTGTTAAGAATAAATGTAAATGTAAAGAAGTAAATGTATTAAAGATAATTGGCCATTATTTACGTGTTTTCCTTTGTATTTTGCAGTAAACATTTTAATTTTGTTTTTATTGTTGAAATTTTTGTTTGAAACACTTTTTTTCTACTTTAATTTAAGAATATAAATACCACAAACTTTACAGAATAAAGAATTTGAATAAAATGCACAATTGTCCAAACAAGTGATACTAAAAATACGATAGAGTTTTTATTGAAAACAAGGAATAAATTTCGTAAATGGCATAATTATATTAAATGTTATTGAAAAATGTAATGAAGAAACATTTTGATAAATAAAGAAAAGTCCCTCAAGCAAGAATCCACCCGTTTGCAAATTTTTCAAATGCAGTTTCCTCGAAAATGGGTCAAAATTGCGTTTTTTGAAAAAATATAATCAATTTCCTTTCACGTAACATCATTTAATTACTGTCAATATAAAATAATTTTAATAATAAATATCACTATTCTACAAGAGCACATAAGAGATAGTGCTAAACTGTGTAGAGGCAGTAACGGTGCTCTCTGTTGCATTTTTTGGGTACTACCACTTGGAAGTATATATTTACGGCCATCTTTTCAGGAGTCGGATAGAGCTGGTCAGGGGTGCCTATAAATGAAACCATTCCAGAATTGCGTGGTCTGGCGATTGCATGAACATAGGAATAGGAGAAGACTAGCTAGAAACATCCAACCTTTTGCGAGGGGACTGACTAGAAGTTACAAAGGGGAGTCCGCCATCTTGGGTGGTGGATTCTTGGCGGGAAATTCAAATACGAAACATAGTAATGTCCATAACTCATAAAAATAAACTTAATTATGAATGATATCTATGATGTAGTTAAATTAATAATTATAAAATTATGTATAAGTAATTAGGAAATATAAAAATAAGCAAATATATGTGTTTTATTTAAAATTCAATTGTTTTATTTGAAAATTCATCTTTTTTGTTGAAAATTAAACTATTTAATTAGACATTAATAATATTTATAATACACATATAATATTAATATTGAAGTGTTTCAGGATGAAGACAAATAAATTATTTTTACGGAATATAAATCTTTTAATAGCGAATGATTTTGATAATTACATTTCAATAAAATATATAAAATATATACATTATATGGACATATTATGTGTCATATCAAATTTTATACAAAAAAATATAATTGCAGTAAAAGCAGTAGGTACTGCCCTTTAAATAGTATAATTTTACTCTACAGTTGTCTCACGCTTTCAGCTTTATCTACAATCCGAGAGAAATTATAATTTACACGTACCTTAAGATATTTAGCAATGACTGTTCTCGCTAGATGCAAGGCGTGGTTTTCAATCGGAGTCTGATCGTTGGAATGGTCCTTTATCTGTGGAAAATATTCTCGACTATTAAAAAAGAAGTCTTTTACAACTTCATTTGTTAGGAAAGCTTTGGAAAATCTTTTTGAAAGATATTTTCCTTTCTCGCTTCCATCACTTTATTTTGCCTACCCTCTCAAAAGTGCATAGACTCATTTGAGACGTTTGTGTCTCACTCGAATTCATTTGCAAATTGCGTCAGAAGGAAAATGTTATACATAATATTGTTTGGGTTAAATTTTGGACTCTTTAATTAATTTTTTTCAAGATTGATAATTTCAGTTAAAAATTGATCTCTTTGGTTGCAAATTTAACTATTTTGTTGAAAATTAGTTGTTTTTTTTAAAGAATTTTTTTAAACTAAAAATGTAAATTGTCCATTTTTTAAAAACTAATCTTATTGGTTAAAAAATCATTTTTTGGTATGAATGTTGAACACTTTCATTGAAAATTAAAGTTATGGAGTAAATGAGGCAATCAACTTGTAAGGCTACGGCCTCTTTCTAACACCCTGAAATTTACCTACATTCCTGGATTCGTAAATAATTTATACATATACAAGGAACAGCATTATCTCGAAGTCTCACACAGCTGAGAAAAGTTCTATTAATCATTTCTTCCGGGAATTGGCATGAACAAATCTTCGAGTATCCCTTCAAAGCTCCTGCATGTACTCCGATTCTGTCCGCCCATTGCTGTTTTTAACTGGATCATTCGGAAAGCTGTTAAATATCATAGCATAAGATATTAAACAAATCCCTTTTAAGTTACACGCAGCTCCAGTTTGTTGGCAATAATTTCAATACATTATTTTCGAATAAAATAAATTCTTTAACATTAATTACACTTTTTTGATAAAAAGATATAAAATCTCTTTTTTATTAAAAAAAATTTATATTTCATTAATAATTACAGTAATAACTGCTATCTTTAATATTTATAAATATGAAAACCAAAGAAAGCAAGCAGGAACTTCCGATCTCATTAAGTTTATTAGGTTAGGTATAACTGAAAGCGTTTATAAAATTATGTCACACGGTTTCGTTAAGTGCTGATCATTTATTACAAATTGCTTTTATCCCCTTCACGAAGATATTACAAAAATAAAGTTTTGCCCTATGCATTTGGTCCATTGTTTTCCCCTCAGCATTCAACGAAGTGAAGTTAGCTGGTAGTTTAAGTGAAAATACATAATATAAATAAAAGTACCCGTATGGGGACGGAAATTTGTCAAGCTCAACGTAGAGGGCAGCAGTGACCCTGAGTCCTTCCTTGTGCGCAAGCGCTAGGATATGAGCACGAAATTACGAATGGTAGCCTCAAGCAGCCTCAACTAACCTGAATATTCGAACATTAGTATTATGCAAAAATTACTAAAGTAAATTGTTTAACCCTTTGTATACGCACTTTTTTTCAAAAAGGAGCATTTTTTAGTATGTAAAAAATATTTAATGCTAATATTTATTAAACCATAACAGGCTGTTGAATTTTCAGGTTAGAGCCTGAGTCCAACAGCCCTATAATGTTTACAAAATATAAAACAAAATTAATATAGATGTGTAATAAATATTATTTGAATATGTCACGGAAAATTGACTGCACAAAGCATGAATTAATTCTACGGCAAAAATGGTAAAATCAAAAGTCGATGGAAAATAGCGATTTGACAGATCGTGTGTGCGATTAGCATACGTATTTGTCGGAGCATGGTTTGAAGATGAAGGACTGTTACGGTTTATTATTATTATTATTTCTTTTTTGGCTAAGAAGACAAAATCCCTTCTCTGTATATATATTTTAATTTTTCAACAAAACTAACCTGTGTTAAAGGCTTTGATGAAATAATCCTCTTAAGTAAAGTGGTTCGAGCACACCCGCGACTCTGAACTCGGAC
Organism: Amphibolips quercusostensackenii; assembly: GCA_032357855.1. Classification (NCBI taxonomy): domain Eukaryota; kingdom Metazoa; phylum Arthropoda; class Insecta; order Hymenoptera; family Cynipidae; genus Amphibolips; species Amphibolips quercusostensackenii. The sequence goes on from JAUELO010000014.1 coordinate 350,406, forward strand.
AGAAATCTTTTCGTTTAATAGCTATTATCTACTGTTACCCCAATTTTTTGTCATTCGGAAAGCGATGCCCTTCTCTATTTCCGTGACCAAATGACACACACATACTTGTCATTTTGAAAATACTTATAAAGCGGCCGAAAGTGTTAGTCGAGGTCCCCATTGCGGAAAATTTTTTTTCAGATTTTTATTTAGAATTAAGTTTCGTAGTCATTTTGGAAACTGATGTCACAACCAAAAATATTATAAACCTAGGTACGGCACCTCACTAGCGAACCTATAAGTTCCAAGAATAAAAAAAATGTCAATAACTAAAAAGAAACAGAGATATCTCCATCCCTTTCTAACTAATGGCATTTTTTAGTCAAAACCTGAAATATATCATTTCAAAGATATTATAAAACCAGAGATAAAACTTAGATGAGGCACCTCACTAGCGAACCTAAAATAAGTTCTAAGAATTAAAAAATGTTATTAAAAAGAGATGAAGATATTCCTGTCTCTTTTTAACAATCGACTTTTTAGTTCTTGGAACTTATTATCGGTTCGCTAGTGAGGTGCCGCATCTAGGTTTATAATATCTTTGGGCATTTTCACTTCAACAATCATCTCACTTCACTTCGTCAAATGCTGAGGAGAACACAATGCCATCTAATATATGGGACACAACTTTATTTTTGTAATATTTCGTAATAGATAATTATTATTATGATTTTATTATTTTACTAAATAGTTTTAAAAAATTTTTAAACTAATTTCCACAAACACTTGAGCAGCAAAAAGTAGTTTTTACGAAGATATTAACAAAAAAAATAGTGCAAGCGGTTAAGTGAAAAATTCAAATTATGACCGTTCTTCATCAAAAATTTAAAAACTTTTTTTTATAAATACATTTATGTAAGGGTTCCTTGTGACAGTGGCCTGATTTGAATAACTGGATGAATTAGGGTACTTTTTCATTGGGATGTAATTCGTGATAAGAAATAATTTGTCTTTCGTATCGAGTACACATCTTCGTTATTAGTAGGTTTAGGGCCAGCGAAACACATGGGCATCGGCCCAGTGATAACGTAGATATGAACTCGATGCAAAAAATGTTGAAAGGCACTCTGAGTAAGTAACTTGTATTTGTCTATATTAATAACGAAAACACTAAAAATATTGTTTAAAATAACAAATTCTTAAATTCTCAATATTATAGAACCAAAACTTAAATTCAGAAGAATTTAAGAACTCTAGTAGACTACAAAATGATTGAAAACGATGTTTTTCTGCTAGGATTTCCAATTTAACGGTTTACTAATTTATTAAAATTCTATATGACTCGCTTCTTTAATTAAAATTTTTTTATTTAGTTTGATATGCGGAAGCATAAACTGAAAATTCTCATTCTGACTCAAAAAATTTCGAAAAGCAATAAAGAAATTTCTTTTCAGTCGGAGTCTTGAAAGAAAACGATTCATTAGTAATGGTTCAATAGTTTTTTTTTTCATGGATATTAAAATACGCTTGTGTCTATACCTATCCTAAATCTTGAACATTTTAAAATGTGATTGCAGCTCGACCATGGTCGAGTTAGAAAAGGGAAAGTTTTTCGCAAAGATATTATAAACTTAGATGCGGTACCTCACTAGCGAACCTACAATAAGTTTCACGAACTAAAAGATGGCATTAGTTAGCAAAAAATGGAATTAGTCAGCAAGAAATGAAGATATCACCGTCTCTTTTTAACCATCGGCGTTTTCTTAGTTCTTGAAACTTATTATGGGTTCGCTAGTGAGGTGCTGCATGTGAGTTTAAATTATTCTTGGTTTTGCCTTCAATCACAGAAGTGGGCTTCCGAAGCCCTATAATCTAGCTGATCGAATCTCTTTTTCTGTCGTATGAAATGGGAGAGTTTACAGCTCGTTAGGAGGCGCCACCGAGATAACGTAAACGCCCGCGAAATTCAAACTCAAAGTAAGCAAAGTGATATTTTAAAAAGAAAATGATCAAAAATGATCGAAACAAAATATGAAACGTGGATTGTAGCTATGGGGTCGTGCACATGATACGTCACACGTTTTTACTTTGTTTGAATAAAGACAAGAATAAAATTGCTTTGAAGCCAAAAGTAATACAATGATATAAACAAAAGGAAAACGTGTGACGCACTATATGCATTGTTGAAAGCATTATTGAAGAAAGAACGAAAAATTTGGTAGAAAGGTAGTTTTGACCAAAAGTGGGTAAGGCAGATTTTTCACCTTCCAAGACTTACCTCTTAAACAAATCTTTCATTTTCCTTTTTAATTATGATTTTCGACTTTGCAATTCAACTTTTTACTAGGCTACAGTCTATGTTCATTATTTTTTCCACTGATTTTTCATAATTTTCTTTTAAAAAAACTTTACTTTGCTTAATTTGAGTTCGAATTTCGCGGCCGTTTAAGTAAGATCGGTGGCGCCTCCTAACAAGACGTAAACTCTCCCACTAGACGGATATGTTCGATAATTTTTAAAAAGATCAATTGCAACTATCTGTTTCCATCTTAAGTATCAGAAAGAGACGGGTTACTATCGATAATCGAGAAGTCGAGAGTTCTTGATTACCGAATATTGCCACTCTTGTTCTGACACATAAGATAGAGAGACGGTTGCAGTTAATCTTTAAAAAAAATATCGAATATCTCTGTCTAAACTCATAGGACAGAATGAGAAATTTGATCAACTGGATCAGAGGGCATCGGAATCCCACCCCAGACGTCGCCATCTTTATTTTCGTGTGGATGTAGACACTTTGAATAAAATATTATACACAATTTAAAGGTTTAAAATTCAAGGCTGTAATAAATTTTAAACGAAAAAAAATACTTTGATATAATTATGTAATATACCGTTTATATTAGTACACTTTTTGGACACCAAATGGCGCGTTGAACTTGAGCGGTTTCAATAATGCAAGTTTCTTGTCTTTCGTTTCTGTATGTTTTGGTTCTGCCAAGCACTTGCCAAAGTGCCAAGCCTACCAATTGCCACGTTTTTTGGCCCGGGTCGGGTCGGTCCTCGGCACTATGGGTCACAAGTAAAATTATTGTCAATTGCGTGTAGGACAAAAAACGGGTTTTATGTTACAAAAGTCGGTGATGCTGAACAACATTCTCGACATAGACTTTGTACAATAGATGGTATGTATTGACAACTTATTTTTATTCACTTTTAACTAAGAAAACAACGCCAAATAAGTTCCTAAACTATTTGAAAAAAAAAACAATTGAGCTTGTGCAAAAAATTAGTTCAAATAGAGATCTATATTAACTCTTATTTTTACTACTACAATAAATAAAGAAAATTATTAAAATAATATGTTGTGTTTGAGGTTAGAAAATGGGGCCCCTTAAAGGCAAAGGGGCGCCCTATACGAAAAGTATACTACATACAATATTGTTTTGGCCAATAACTAATCCAGGTGCTAATTTGATATGTGCTTTATTTGAATAAAATTCCTAAATTGAAGCAGAAAAGTAGATAATTGAATTTCATTTTGCATCACCGGACAGAATCCATTTGTTGGAATCGTAAATATGAATACTGGTGAGTGGTGATAGTAATAAACTGATGTGTAATACTGTGTGGTCTAAAAATAGTTTGTTATGCAAATATTTATTTGACGCAATAATGAATTTCTAGTAACTTCTTTTATTTAACGAAATTCCGGTTACGCTCCTGGAAAACGAAAGCCGGTTCAGCATGGCATGTATAGCTACTGCGCATGCGTGGGGCAGCGGCTCTCATTGGCCGCTCATGGCACATAATTAAAAGCGTACAATGAACTAGTATTGAAATTAAAATAAGTCACTATTTAAAATTATATATTAAAGTTAATAAATCAGGTAACTTTTGGTGTGAGGTGAAAAATAAAATAATAATGACCATATATCAAGAGAAATAGATGCGTCCAAAGTGGAACATATAATTTCTAGTAATTTATTTCAATTTCAATAATTGTTAATTATATTTGTTTTGAATTGTGTATTAACAGCGGACAATGAGGGCTGCTGAACCAGGTATGCGCAGTGGCTCTATATTCCAAGATTCGTTCGATAATCGGAGGCTCTTCGGTTCTTTGGCATACTCACGGTATACTGCGGTATACTCAAAGAAAGAGTGCATTGACCACCTCGACTATTCTTGATCTTGATAAAAATGAAATTCACGTTTCCGAGATAAAAAAAAAATAATGGGAGACGTCTCACAAGAATGCATTTTAGGCTTTAGGGGTGCAGAGGCTCAGGAGCGGATTAAAAAGAGATGTTTTTTTTTACTTTTTAGATTATTAAAAAAAAAAATGGACACGAAAGGCAAATAATTTGTTTATTAAACAATTTTATTGTTATAATAAAATTTTATAAATAAACAATTTTCCTTTTTTTTTGCGAAAAAAAAATTCTTTGCAATCTAATATGCATCTGAAGTGTCTTTTCAGTCTTATTAAACTCCAGAAGATTGTTAATACATAATATTTAGCTTTATTATAAATAATTTCAGTTAACAAATACATTTTGATCGATTTTTCTCGGGGGAAACAATATTTCCCATCTGATATCTATTGAAGTAGTTTCACGGGCTTACTAAACTCCAGAAAATTGTCAAGACTTAATATTTAGCTTTATTATAAATAATTTAAGTTGAGAAATAGAAATAATTGAACTTTTTCTGTCGGGAAACAATTGTCTTCCATTTTATATATATCGTAACAGCTTATCAGACTTATTGAGTTGCAAAATAATGTTATCACTTATCTCTGCTACAGATAATTTAAGTGAAAAAAATAGAAAATTTACTTAATTTTTTTGTAGGAAAAAATTCACCGAAATTATTCGACAATATGATTTTTTCAAGTATAACTTTTGAAAGAATTTTCGCTCTTATAGGAAACTAATACAATGGAAAAAGATTTTCTTCTCATTCTGAAAACAAAATACTATTTTTATATCTTTCAAAGAATTTTTTTTTACTATTATTTTTCGGATAATTTCATATAAAACGTTATCTGTTGTGTCCTCTCAGTAAATATTTATCGAAATTCCATTCTTAAATTATTTATATTTTAGTGACTACATATTACAATTAATCATTTTCCACTTCGTGCAGCGATAGTATTATCGCTTCCCGACTTTTCTAGTAAAATGTTGAACGGAAGTGGCAAAAATATCTGCTATCGAATGAAAATGTGCATTTTTCACATACAAAAATATTTGTCCTGAATAAAAGAAATCGTTTCTTTGACACAATTTTTCAATTAACCAAAAATGACTTTAAAATGAAGAAAATCATTTTCAAGAAAAGACCAACTTTTATTGGAACCAAAAATCATTTTTTTGAGCCAAGGAAATTTGTTTTAGTTAAGAGAAATTGTTTTTAAATCAAAGAGTCTTTTTTCTGAATGCTCCTCTATCAAAGTGATAATCAGTTATAATATACTGAATAGTGACAGAAAAACAAACATACGCCCCACGATAAAAACGTGACTAAACGTTTGCATGACGTCTGGTTTCCGCTTGATAATTCCGGATTTAATTGAAGATATCTTAATTTGTCATTTTTAGGTTTAAAATAAAAATGTATTTTACTTTCATTGGTCATTAAGATTCACGAGATGAAGCATGTATTTAAAATGTAGATTGCAAATTAAGACGTGCACCATTTTATTTACAAACTTTAAGTTCTTCTCTAGGTCAGAAAATTTTATTTATAACACTACATACATTTTTTCGTTATAATTTATAATCTTTTGTCGCTTCTAAATCCAGATATTGTCAATGTGTCTTCCACTGACAATTTACGCGGACTTTGTTCTTTTCCAATATTTCAGTCACATGAAATAAATTAATTTGTGTGAATAACAAAGTGTTTTGATAGATGTAAGTAGGTACCACTCACTTCCATCAATTGATTCATTAAATTCGTATATAGCAAAAACAAGACAATCAAACTAATACGAATTTGAGAAGCTAAATGATGAGATGCCTTTGGGTAAAAAATGTAACAGAATTTTCAGCACACGGAACAAATAAGTTGTCGAAACTTAACTTGTTTACTTGACTCTTTTTATTACTTTAAGGATTGTCCTCAACCTTGTAACAAACGTTATACGACTCTTAGGAATTGTCTCTATTTATCGAATCACGAACGCCCTGTTCTACTTTCATAATTGTCCGTAGGCACCCAGGAGTCACCCGCGCCGTTCCCACCCCTCACAGATTGTCCCTGTATTAGATTATGGATTTAGGTAATGCAATAATAAAACACAGAGTTTAATCAGAGCAATTATTACTTTTTATTCAGAGGTCTATACTGATTAAGAGCTATCGAAAAGCTGACTAACCAAACCAGCCTAGAGAGATATTCAAACTTAAAAGCAGACAGGTTCTTTGTATCGGTCCCTGGTTCTTCTTTTCATAATTTATTTATTTTATTCTTCGTCTACAGTTCTATAAACCTTTTAAGAAAGACCTCATGCTATCTCTTTTTTAGATTCGTACACATTAATCATCGCGTTTTATTCAAAATACATTCTTATATTACTGGATTATTTTTGCTTATATTCCAACATCTTGAAACCACCAACGTCCTGTCCAGCAATTGTTCCCAGCCGCC
>JAUELO010000014.1:425620-437544 GCA_032357855.1 Amphibolips quercusostensackenii
TCATTTAAATATTGATTATTTTAGTTGAAAATTAATTACTTTTTTAAATTCAAGTATTTTAGTTTAAGATTCTTAATTTCAGTTGAAAAATGATAAATTTGGTTTAAAATTCAACAATGTTTTTTAAAATTAGTTGTTTTTGGTCAAGAACTCATTTTTCATATAAAAATTTAACCATTTCATTTTTTGGTGAAAATCGATCTTTTTTAGTTGAAAATTCGTCTTTTTTGTATAAAATAAAATTAATCTTATTAGTTGAAAATTCAACTATTACAGTTTAAAATTTATTATTTTAGTTAAAAAAAATTGATCTTTTTAGTTCAAAATTCAGCAATTCCAGTTGATGTTTCATCATTTCACGAATAGTTGAAAATTCATCACATTGGTGATTAATCATTTCAATAGAGAATTCATGGTTTTTGGTTGGATATTTAACTATTCTAGTTAAATATTCATCATTTTAGTGGAAAATTCTTTTTTTTTTTTAATTCAACTATTTTAGTTTAAGATTCATCATTTTAGTTGAAAATTTATAAATTTGATTTACAATTTAACTTTTTTTATTTGAAAATTAGTTTTATTTGGTTAAAAATTTATTTTTTATCTAAAAATTTAAATATTTCATTTTTAGTTGAAAATTAATCTTTTTTAGTTGAAAAATCCACTATTTGGTTGAAATTTTTTCACCATCTCGTGTAGCATCAAAGATATTATATTGGTAGCATTCTCCAATGAGGCGAGCGGAATCAACATAACTCGACTTCGGTACCGAAACAAGTTCATTCGTTGACGGTCGAGTACAAACTGAACAAAACTGAAATCCTTTGTCTCCTCTAAGTCTGTGATTTCGGAAATTTAAGATAGGTGTCGCCCAACGAAGGCGCGAATAATTAAAATACAATAACCCGTGTACAGTTCACGGTTATCCATAGTAGGTATAATAAAATTGTCTGCACTTGAACCAAAAGTTTTTTTTTCTTTTTGAAAATTAACTTGTTTTGGGAAAAGCGTCATCATTTTTTGTTAAAAATGCAATTGTTTAGTTGAAAATTAATCTGCTTTGATTTAGAATACAAACATTTTATTGAAAATTCGTCTTTTTTTTAAATTATTTTCTTTTTCGTTAAAAATTTTATTATTTAATTTTTGATTGAAAATTAATTTTTTTTTAGTTAAAAATTCGTATTTTTGAGTAGAAAATTAATCTTATTGGTTGAAAATTTAACTATTCCAGTTCAAAATTTATTATTTTAGATTAAAATTGATTATTTTAGTTTAAAATTCAACTATTCCAGTTGAAGATTCATCATTTTGGTTAAAAATTTAACTATTTTATTGAAAAATTTCTTTAACTATAAATTTAACTATGAAAATTTTTATTGAAAATTCATATTCTATTGTTGAAAAATTCACTGATTGTTTGAAAATTGATCTTTTTTTGTTAAGAAGTCAACTATTTCCTTGAAAATTCGTGTTTTATGTTGAAAATTGTATATTTTGGGTAGAAAATTAATCATTTCAATAGAAAATTCATGGTTTTGGTTAAAAATTCAACTTTTCCAGTTGAATATTTATCGTTTGAGTCAAAAATTCGTCTTTTTTGTTTAAAATTCAACTGTTTTAGTCGAAAATCCTTCATTTCAGTTTTTTTTGTTAAAATTTTTTTATCTAAATTTTTTCTATAGTTTTGGTTGAAAATTGATCTTTTTTAGTTAAAAAAAACTATTTGGTTGACATTTTTTTATTTTCTTGAAGGAAAATCTTTCTTGTATGAAAATTCATCTTTTTTGGCAGAAATTTCATTTTTTTTTGTTAAAAATGCAATTGTGTAGTTGAAAATTAATCTGTCCAGATTGAAGATTCGACTGAAAATTTAAATATTGAATTTTCGGTTGAAAGTGTATCTTTTTTAGTTGAAAATTCGTCGTTTTATAGAAAATTAAGATATTCCAGTTAAAGATTCCTCATTTTACGAATAGTTAAAAATTAATTATTATGTTGGAAATTCGTTTTTGACTGAAAATTTAACTTTTGAATTTTTTGTTGAAAATGTATCTTCTATTGTTAAAAATCCAACTATTTGGTTCAAAATTCTTCTTTTGTATTAGAAATTTATATTTTGTGTTCAAAATTTGTCCTTTTTGGTAAAAATTTAATCTTAGTAGAAAATTCATCTTTTTGTTTTGAATTTTGGCTATTCTAGTTGAAGATTTATTATTTCACGAATAGCTGAAAATTCATCACTTTGTTTGAAAATTTAATTTATTTAACTGAAAATATTAATATTCAATTTTTGGTTGAAAAATTATCTTCTTTTGTTGAAAATTTATGTTTTTTGTGGAAGATTCAACTATTTCAGTTAAACATTCAACATTTTAGTCGAAAATTTATCTTTTTGTTTTAAAATTCATCTATTCCAGTTCAAGAACCATAATTTCAGTTTAACTAATTTTTTCAAAATTCGTTTATTTTTCTTAGCCAAAAATTAATTTTTTATCTAAAAATTTAACTATTTTTGTTTTGTTGGAAAACTTGTCTTGTATAGTTGAAATTTTGTTACTTTCTTAAACAAAAAATCTTTTTTTTCTTTTCAAAATTCATCTCTTTTGGTAGAAACTTCATCTTTTTTGTTAAAAATGCAATTGTTTAGTTAAAAATTAATCTGTTTTGGTTAAGAATACGAAAATTTTATTGAAAATCCATATTTTTGGTTGAAATATCAACTATTACATTTTTTGTTCAGAATCCATCTTTTCTATTTTTCTAGTTCCTTCGAAATTCTTTTTTTTTTGTTTCGTTAGAAAAATAACATTTTTGTAGAAAATATTTTATAAAAAATTCGTGCTTTTTGGTGAAGTGTTTTTAATTTAAAATTACAATCTTTTTTGGTCAAAAATTCAACTTTTTGGTTGAAGATTAACTTTTTTGTTGAAATTTTGATTTGACGTATCAAAAATCTTGACAAATATTTTTGAATTTTCTAAAGAATCTAAGGAAAACGATATTTATGTAAAAAATATACAAATAAGCTTAAAATATAAATATTGATTTGAAATTTTTATTTCTATTAAAAATTGTTTTTCCTCTCAACTCTGAAAACTACTCGCGTGAGTAGAGCAGAATTGATGGTGCTAGTTTTCTAAACAATTTATTATTCTTTATATCTGTCTTTTTAGGGTTTGCAAAACTTCCAAATGTCTATTTTTTCAAAAAAAAAAAAAAGAAAAATATCAATTGTTCAAGTTCGGAAATTTTCTAGTTCAAACACATTATAATTTGGATATTTTCTGTCAAAAATTTTATTACTCGAGAATTTTATAATTCCGGTATTTTCTAATTCGAATATTTTATAATTTTGCAATTTTCTGTCAGAAATTTTTTAATTCCGGTATTTCTTAGTTCGGATATTCTATAACTTGGTAATTTTCTGCCAAGAATTTTATCATTCAGGAATTTTTTAATTTGTGTCTTTTTTAGTTAGGATATTTTATAATTTGGTAATTTTAGGTCAGGAATTTTTCTACTCGCGAATTTTCTAGTTTTGATAATTTATAATTTTGCAATTTTCTGTCGGGAATTTTTTCATTTGAGTATTTTCTGGTTCGGATATTTTATAATTTAGTAATTTTGTTTCGGGAATTTTATTGTTCAGTAAGTTTTCAAATCGGGAATTTATAACTCAGGTATTTTCTAGTTAGAATATTTTATAATTTTTCAATTTTCTGTTGGGAATTTTCTGGTTCGGGTATTTTCTATTCTGGATATTTTATAATTTGGTAGATTTCTGTCTGGAATTTTATTGTTCGGGAACTTTTCATTTCAGGAATTTTATTATTCGGGTATTTTCTAGTTCAGATATTTTATAATTTGGTAATTTTCTGTTGGGAAGTTTATTGTTCGGAAATTTCCTAGTTCGGATGTTTTATAATTTTGCAAATTCCTGTCAGGAATTTTATGAATTAGGTATTTTATTATTCAGGAATTTTATAATTTGGCAATTATCTGCCGGGAATTTTATTGCTCGGGACACCTCCAATTATTTGGGAATGTTTTTTTTAGATATTTTCACAATTTTCTGTTTGTCATGTTATTATTCGGGGATTTTATAATTCAAGTATTTTTTAGTTTGGATATTTTATAATTTGGTAATTTTCTGTCGGGAATTTTATTGTTCGGGAATTTTCCAATTTAGAAATTTATTGCTCGGAAATTTTCTAATTCGGATATCTTATAATTTTGCAATTTTCTTATGGGAATTTTATTATTCGGGAATCTGATGAGTCATATATTTGATAATTTCCAATATAGTTCGGATATTTTATATATGTAGTTTGGAAACTTTCTGTCGCGAATTTTGTTGTTGGGGAACTTCATCATTCGGTGATTTTATGATTCGGATATTTTGTAATTTGTCAATTTCCTCTGGGGAATTTTATTATTCAGGAATTTTCCATTTTGGAAATTTTATTATTAGAAAAGTTTATAATTTCGCAATTTTTTCTCGTCAATTTTATTATTTGGGAATTTTTTAATTCTGGAATTTTCAAATATGCTAATATTAGTAACTGTCTGGAATTTTATTATTCGGAAATTTTTCAGTTCGAGAATTTTATTTTTCGGAAGTTTTATAATTTGAATATTTTATAATTATGCAATTTTCATTTAGGAATTTTATTATTCGGAAATTTTTGTGATTTGGGTATTTTATAATTTTGCAATATAGTTCAGATATTTTATAATCTGGCAGTTTTCTCTCGGGAATTTTTTAATTCAGGAATTTTCGAATTCGGTAATATTAGTAACAGTTGTAATTTTATCATTCGAGATTTTTTCAATTTGGGAATTTTATTATTTATATATTTTGTAATTTTACAATGTAGTTCGGATATTTAATAATTTGTCAATTCTTTTCGGGAATTTTATTATTTGGGAATTTTTTTATTCTGGAATTTTCAAATTTGCTAATATTAGTAACTGTCTGGAATTTTATTATTCGTAAATTTCCCAGTTCGAGAATTTTATTTTTCGGAAATTTTATAATTTCAATATTTTATAATTATGCAATTTTCATTTGAGAATTTTATTATTCGGAAATTTTTGTGATTTGGGTATTTTATAATTTTGCAATATAGTTCGGATATTTTATAATCTGGCAGTTTTCTTTCGGGAATTTTATTATTCGGGAATTTTTTAATTCAGGAATTTTCTAATTCGGTAATATTAGTAACAGTTGCAATTTTATCATTCGAGATTTTTCCAATTCGTGAATTTCATAATTTGTCAATTTTCTGTCGAGAATTTTATTTTTCGGTATTTTTCAGTCGCCCCCTTTTGTAACGTAAGAATTTGAGAAAAAATAAGGGTTCTCCGATTATTCGATATAAAAAGGAGTGACCGCTCCAATTGGCACGATTTCCCCCTCCACCTGGGAGAAACCATGGTAACCGGGGTGTGCTCGCAGAACACAACACTGATGACTGGCAGACGGCAGACGACGTCAGTCCGTCATAGGTGCTCGTGCGGTGTCGGTTGTGGGTAGATGTCAGCTGCGAGATAATTGCATATCTTTTCACCTGTTGGAACTTCTTTTAAAGTTGTCCGTGTTTTTATTGAAATTCAAGTGGGCTAGGCTATCGACCATCAAGATTAAGTGTATCATTCCAATTTTTAAGGTTTCCAGGATTTTTATTTTTTCGTCCTCAATATCGTGAGAGAGTGATCACAAAATAATATATTTCTCGTGATTACTTCAAAAGTGTCTTTTTCTCGACATTTCAAGGAAAAGATCTCAACCAGCCTCGGTCGCTTTTGCGGCCACTTAAATCGTAAAGGTCAGTACTTTTTAATTTTTTATTCAAATTTTACATTTATAAAAATTCTTCGATTTTAATTTTTAAGCTATAAATAATATATACATTAATATAAATAAATTTATTTGATTTGATTTAATTTTGAACTTATCTAATTACAATTTTTAATTTAATAATAATTCTAATTTATATTTTAATATAAATTCTAATTTTAAGCATTGGAATATTTATGGTTTATAATAATAACTAAGAAAGAGTGGATTGAATTTTAACAGTGTCTAGTCCCAAAATTCGATCGGGATTAGTATAGTCCAATATTTTTCACAAGCATGACCAGAGCTCTCAAATTTCCGGGACGACTGGTCCATCCCTGTTTCAAACTCCCCCAATTAGACTAGTCACAGCCCAATTTTAGTTGTCAACCTAGAGTCTAGTTTTAATTTCCAAAATTAAAGGAGCGGTAATTTAAAATCTTCTGTAGGTTAGTGGATTTAATTTGAAAATATTCATAATGAATAGATTTTAAATTCGAAGCGATTTTAATTTGGAGGTTCAAAATATAAGAATAGCATAAAAGTTGAGAATATTATCAAATTTTAAAAGAGTTAGAGTTTGAGCGCTTTTATTTTTCAAGGATTTAAATTCAAAAGTTTTAAACTAATGTAGTTTACACAATATTTATAGTGAAACAATCTCGATTGGGAAGCGATGGTATGTGGTGGGATGGGATGGGACTTTACAAAATATTGATATTAAACGATTTCATTTGGGAAGAGATAGGATGGTATAAAATGGAATTTGGTTGGGATAAAAAGTTCGATGGGATGGTAGTTTACAAATTATTGATAGTTTAACAATTTTAGTTGGGCTGGGATTGTGAGTATACAAAATATTGATAGCTGAACGATTTCAATTGAGATGGGATGGGATTGAAAGTTTACAAAACTTTGTTAGTTGATCAATTTCATTTGGGAAGCAATAGTATGGGAGTTGGATGTGGTGGTATGGGAGTTGGATGTGGTGGTATGGGAGGGGAGTTGGATTAAATAGGAATTTCTAAAATATTGAGGGTTTGAGGGTTTCATTTGGAAAGAGATAGAATGGGATGAAATGCGATTTGTATGGGATAAAAAGTTGGATAGGATAGTAGTTTACAAAATATTGACTGTTAAACGATTTAAAAGTCTACAAAATATTTATTACTAAGCGATTTCAATTGAATAGAAATAGGATGGAATGAAATAGGGTTTGCATGGGATAGAAAGTTTGACAGGATGGTAGTTTGTAAACGATTGATAGTTGAACGATTACGATTGGGAAGAAATAGAATGGAATCAATGGTATTTCGATGAGATGGGAACTTACAATATATTGAGAGTTTAACAATTTCAACTAGGATGAGACAGAATGGAAATGGGAGTTGAATAGGAAGCAGTGAAATGGCAGTTTTATAGGATGAGACTTTACAAAATATAGATAGTTAGGCTATTTTAATTGGGAAGAGGTAGGATGGGAGTTGAATGGGATGGTAGTTTGCAAAATATTTATAATTAAACAATTCCAATTGTGAAGCGATGAGATGAGGTGGTATAAAATAGGAGTTGGATTGGATGGGAATTTATAAAATATTGAGAGTTTAACGATTTCAATTGGGATGAGATAGGATAAAAATAAGAGTTGGATGGGAAGCAATGACATGGCAGTTTTATGGAATGAGACTTTACAAAATATAGATTATTGCTATTTTAATTGGGAAGAGGTAGGATGGGAGTTGGATGGGATGGTAGTTTGCAAAATATTGATAATTAAACAATTCCAATTGTGATGAGATGGGGAGGTATGACATAGGAGTTGGATTGGATAGGAATTTATAAAATATTGAGAGTTTAACGATTTTGATAGAGTTGAATAGGGGTTTAGATGGGGTAAAAAGTTTGACAAGATATTAGTTTACGAAATATTAATATTTTAACTATTAAAATTAAAAAGCGATGTAATGGAGTGGGATGAATAGTACCTGAAATGGATGGGAACTTACAAAGTATGGAGAGTCACAATTTCAACTGGGATGAGATAGGATGGGAGTTGGGTGGGAAGCAGTGAAATGGCAGTTTTATGGGATGAGACTTTACAAAATATAGATAGTTAGGCTATTTTAATTAGGAAGAAATAGGATGGGAGTTGGATGGGATGGTAGTTAGCAAAATATTGATAGTTAAACAATTACAATTAAAAAAAGATGGGATGGGTTGGGATGAATAGCACTTGATTATGGATGGGAACTTACAAAATATGGACAGTTTCACAATTTCAACTGGGATGAGATAGGATGGAAATGGGAGTTGGGTGGGAAGCAATGAGATGGCAGTTTTATGGGATGGGACTTTACAAAATATTGATATTTGAACAATTACAATTAAAAAGAGATGAGATAGGTTGGAATAAATAGTAGTTAAAAAGTATGGAAACTTACAAAACATTGACAGTTTCACAATTTTAACTGGGATGAGATGGGTTGGGAATGGGAGTTGGGTGGGAAGCAATGAGATGGCAGTTTATGGGATGTTACTTACAAAATATTGATAGTTAAACGATTTTAATTGGAAAGAGATAGGATAGGATGGTAGTTTGCAAAATATTGATAGTTAAACAATTCCAATTGGGAAGCGATGAGATGGGGTGGTATGATATGGGAGTTGGATTAGATGGAAATTTATACAATAATATTGAGAGTTTAACGATTTAGATGGAGTGGAATAGGGTTTGGATGGTATATAAAGTTTGACAGGATGGTAGTTTGCAAACTGCTGATAGTTGAATGATTACGATTGGGAAGCAATGGGATGGGGTGGAAACTTAAAAAATATTGAGAGTTTAAAGATTACAATTAGGATGAGATAGGATGGAAATGGGAGTTGGTTGGGAAGTAGTAAGATAGCAGTTTTATGGAATGGGGCTTTACAAAATATGGATAGTTAAACGATTTTATTTGGGAAGAGATAGGATAGGATGGTAGTTTACAGAATATTGATATTTGAACAATCACCATTAAAAACCGATGGGGTGGGATGAATAGTACTTGAAATGGATGGAAACTTACAAAATATTGACAGTTTTACAATTTTAACTGGGATGAGATAGAATGGAAATGGGAGTTGGGTGGGAAGCAATGAGATGGCAGTTTTATGGGATGGGACTTTACAAAAATAAATATTTAAACGATTTTATTTGGGAAGAGATAGGATGGGATAGATGAAAGTAAGATTGGATAAAAATTTCGTTAGGAAGGTAGTTAACAAAATATTGATATTTAAACGATTTCAATCGAGATAGAATGGGATTGGGAGTTTATAAAATATTGATGGTTAAACGACTTGAATTAGGAATCGATTGGGTGGAATGGGATAACAATTTGATTAGAGTTTACAAAATATTTAGAGTTAAATCATAAAAAAATTAATGGTTTATAATTATATCTCTGAAAGATTAAAGTAAATTTTAATTTTTTTATTTGGAAAATCAAATAGAAGTTATTGATGTTTGAAGAAATTGTATTCTTGATGACAGTGATATTATGATTTTAATTCCGAAGCGATTGGATGGGATGAATGTTGGATTTGATGGGATGAGAGTTTTTAAAATATTTATACCTGAAGGATTAAAATATTAATGACTGATAATTGTTACTTGAAAAGTTTGAGGTAAATTTTAGTTGTCAAGAGAGCTTCGGAAGATCTGTGAATTTAATGTAAAAATATTGATAGTAAAAGGATCTTTAATTTGCAATGATTTTTATTTCGAATATTAAAATATAAGAAAGTAATAAAAGTTAAGATTATTACTAAATTTATAAAAGTTAAAGTTTAAGCGTTTTTAATTTGTAAGAATTTCGATTTAAAATATTAAAAGTAATATAGTCTACAAAATATTGATAGGTTTCAATTTGGAAACGTTGAAAGTATTTAAGGTTTAGAAATGTCAACATTTTGAAAACCTTTGAATATTTTTAAGTTTGAAATTCTAACACTCGAACTGATTAAAATTAAAAATATTACGAATATCAAGTTATTTTAAATTTTGGATTTAATTTTGTATAAATTTTTAAACACTTTGAAAAGTATCTTTTAAGTTTAAAGAATATCTTCTCAAGAATTTCTTTCGAGATTCAAGAACGGGAATTTGCCGAAAAAAGAAACGAATGCAGGCTGAGCATATTGACTTAATTATATCCATTCAGTCATCGCTAACCGGAAGCACGTTGCGTATATTCCAGTGCACTGGCAACGTTATTACGATTTTTCAAGTCAGGCAAGAGAAAATTGTTAGACTTTTTTCTATTGTTATAGAAATAAAACCCTAATCTATATTCTTTTGCCAAACTTTAACTATAGACTTCTCTAGATATCTAAATTTATAGTTTTAAATATTTTTCAAATTAAGTAATATTTTTAAATAATATTCTAATATTATACTTTATTTAATAAACAATTTATCAGAATGATGGAAGTAAATAATTAACTGGCAAGTAAGAAAACTTACTAATACAATTTTTTCAGTTTGTAAATTTAAACGGGAGGGATTACTGTTGGAAAAAATGGTATTCTTGAAGACAATTATAGCATGATTCAGTATGAGTCATCCAACTATTTATGTCATTTTGACTCTCTGTTAAAACTTGAATTTTATGTTTCCCAGGAGAGAGTCATTTAATGACGGATTTTAAATTTGTATTCAAATGAGAATTTAATTTAAAATTACTTTCAAAAAAATTAGAATATGAAATGTTAATGCTTTGGAGGCTTTCTATTTTATTTTAGATTCTTCCAAATTTAAAATTTGCGCTTTAATTTTTAATTCGGAAGCTTTTATTCAAAACTTCAAATTTTTGTTTTATTCAAATAATTTTTTTCACAATATGCCTCTGACATTAAAGATTATTCTTCACAATTTGTTTGTAACAATAGCAATTGTTGACTATGGTGATACGTCGTTACTATGTATCGATCTCGCAATAAATTAAACCAATTTTAGGTTTAAAAAATGATTTCAACAGTTAAGCAGCCCAGTAAAGAAATTGTTTATAATAATCAAATTTATTGTTAATAAAATTATTTGTCTTGTATGAATGCAGATGCAATTGTATTAACCAATAGTAAATTTATTTCGTCATTTTTTAATAGATAAAAAATCATATTGTTTAAATACTATGGCACACAAAAATAAATTAAAAAACAGTTTTAAAGATGACTTAACTAGCGTAACGAAGCATTGAAAGTGAAGCAATATTGCAGACAAGAGTCTAATAAAATTTTTTCTTGACCTATAATTGCTCTATTAGCTCTATACGATCACTTACATAGATTTTTTCATGTGGCTCTATACGTAGTTTATCTCTTTTTAAAACTAAAATTATGATTTAAAAAGATTTAAGTTTCTAAAATTATGTACTTGATAAAAAGTTGTTGGTAGAGTCTTACCTATTTTTTATTGTCCCCTTTTGCAAAAAACAGATTGTTGATTACGGCGGTTCAAAAATACATGAAAATTTTTTTTTCTTGTTTTCATGCATATCGTTCCGAAATTTGTCTAAATCCAAAAAAAATATTTAAAAAAAAACGATATTTAGCGTACCGCAAGCCCATAAGGTTTACCATGTATTTCCCATAAGAAAAAAAGTCGTTCTTGTAAATTTTATTCAGAATCGTTAATAGTAGGTGTTTTTAGTTGAGACTCAACATTTTATCTTCACAATTACGTATAGAATGCAAATGAATAATTACTTTTTAAATACCACCCCCATAAGTCTGTTTTATTGGGTTAAAAAAAAAACCCTATAAGTGAAAAATTGTATTTGTTTTAGTTTTTTCAATATTTTTTGCGGTTTTTCAATGAAAATTGTTTCCGAGGAAAAAATGAATTAAATTTATCAAAAATTATCTTTTAAAACATTTATTATTATTTATAACAATATTCTCTTTGAATAATGGCTAAAAAGTTTCGGGTTTTTTCTGAAATTTTTAACTTTTTATCCACGCTTTACTCAGTGAGGTAATAATTAATGCAAATTAACAAACATAATTGTTGAAGCAATTTATAATTGTTTGTAATTGTAAT
>JAUELO010000014.1:452440-464236 GCA_032357855.1 Amphibolips quercusostensackenii
TCAAGTATCAGTAATTTGTTAAATAAAATTCAAGAATCTACGTTCAGAGAAAAATTATAATTTTTTAATTTCAACAAATCTTGTCAATTTAATTCATTTTTAAAAATGTCGGTCTTCCGATAGGAATTTTGGGATAAAATTTTGTTTCATTTTGTCCGACATCAAATACAACTAATTTATGAAATAAAATCCGAGCGTTTAGCAGAAAATTAGTATTTGAAGAAATTTGTATGTATTAGAGTGTGTTTGTAATAAAACATAGTCTTCATAGTGTGATTATATTATATAACAATTTATCGCTTTATTTTATTGCTATATGCACAGTGTCGGCATAAGAAGAAAGAAATCATTTTTCCTCTTCATCTCCAGTGATTTTTAGCAATGAAAATTTATCTTTTGATATTATTTGCTATTTTTATGAACAAATTATATAAACAAATGCACTTTGTCGCCATTTATAGAGAGAAAAGGTTTTTTTTCTAATTGTTTCTAAATTATGTTACAGCGATGTTTTATCATCTGATATTTTCTTTTTTTTTAAACAAATTATATAAACAGATGTAATGTCGGCATTGAAAGATAATGAAAAATATTTTTTTCTCATTGTAATTAAATTGTAAAATGCTGAATTTTTCCGAAAAAAGAGTAAAATCCAAATTTGGCTAAAAAATGAGTTCTAAAAGTTAGTTTGAACCTCATTTTTTTTTATTTCGCTCCACTCTGTTGGAATTCAGAAACTTTTTTGAAATAATTAAATTTCTATGGTTTACAGTAAAAAATTCTTAAATTTTGAACAGTGAAAATTTCAACGTGAATTTATTTTCCGACCGGAAATCTTATTTAAGATTTTTTAAATTTTTATTTTCATGTCTTCTCATTTTTAATTATATAATTTAAAATATTCCAAGTCGTCAGATTATATCAACTTGCAAACAAAACAAAGGAAGACCAAACTTGAAGACGTCTAATTTGAACAGCAAAGCAAATTAATAGCCCCAATAAGTTACTTTAATATTAATTTATTAATTAAAATAATGAAAGATAGAGTTATAATTAATAATTAAAATTTTTATTTTTCAGGTGGCGTGGGGAACTGTAATGGAGTTGCAAAGTTGGTTGCTCTATCACCTTGTCTTACCTGACTGCAATCAAGGTAAAAAAAATTAATGAATAATAATTACCATCATTCAATCTCATTCCACATAAAAATCACAAATAATAACCTGAATCATTTATTTAAAACCATATTCTTATTTATTTGCCCCGTTTTTTATATTATTTAATATTATTTATTTGCAACTGTTTTTATTTATTTATATACGAAATTCTACACACATTTTAGTTTCTTTCTTTGGGTTTGCTTGAATTTGGAACCACCGCCCAATTATTTGATTTCCGATTCAGTTATCATCGACAGGACACGGTACTCAATGTTTGATGGTAAGTTGATTGCTTTCAAGCTGTATTGTCCACTTATATTTTGTATATCTATGTACGTAATAACTACTATTATCAGGATTACTGGACTGTGTCAATGTTTCATATCTCAACTGAGGCATGGATAAAAAGACATTGATAAAAATGTTTTTGAAATACCTATGAACTTAGAAAAATATTTGTATTAAATTGAAGAAACTGTTTCTTTAAGATAATGAAGAAATATAAATAAATACAAATTTTCATTTTTCAACTCTAATTATTTATAAAAGTAGTATAGCTATACGGATACAGGTTCACGTACCGACCAATGGTAATTATCTGGCGTCGGTAACTTAGCATGAAACAGAAACTGACTCTGTCGGTAAGTGGACCCGTCCCCGTGTAGCTATACTACTTATAAAAAAGCAAAGTATTAATTGTTAATTTTTTCCGCGAAGAAGGATGAAAATGTTATATTTGTTAATTTAAATTATTTATAATAATTCTAAAAGTTACGTGTTAGTAATATATTATAGTTAAGTAAACTAATTCTTTATATTAAATAGAAAATAATTTTTTCACGAAAAAAGGATAAAAATGTTCTTTTTGTTAACTTTAATTATTCATAATAAAGCTTAATATAAAGTGTTGAGAAAAAAAATTTCTTTAAACCAAAAAATTTCTTCGAATCAAAGAATCTTTTTTCTGAGTATGGAGGACAATGTTCAAAATTCAAAATTTTACATAAGCTGATTTGTTTTATTTGACTAAAAATAACTTCAAAATGAAGAAAATCATTTTAAATTAAAAAAAATTCTCATTAAAAGGAAAAACCGTTTCTTTGATTCAAAGAAATTTCTTTTCATTGAAAGAAATTTCTTTGAAAAAAGAAACTATTCTTTGACTTTAAAGCAATGGATATTTTTTGTTTAGTTAAGAAAACTGTTCCTTTAATATAATTTTTTCCTTTCAACCAAAAATAACTTCAGAATTAATAAAATCGTTGTAAAGTAAATAAAAAATTTCATCAAAACAAAAAACATTTTTTTCAATCAAAGAAAGTTTTATTTGGCTGGGAAGAAATGCATATTTTTCTTTAGTTAAAAAAACTGTTTCTTTAACATAATCTTTTCATCTGATCAAAATTGACATGAAAATTAAGAAAATCATTTTTAATTCAAGATTTCTTTTCATTGGAACGAAAAAAAATTTCTTTGAACTAAAGAAGTTTCTTTCAATCAAGTAAACTTTTTTTTTGACTGAGAGCCAATTGATATTTTTCCTGAATATTTTTCTTTGATTCAAAGACATTTCCTTTTTATCAAAAAATCTTTTTTCTAAGTGTTTTGACTTTTATCATTTGAAATGGAAATCTTACATACTTTGGAATTTTGTAAATACCAGTAATAGATAATTACTAAACTTGTAACATGCTAAAGTAATAAGATGAGCTTTTCTGCCATTCAGAGTTTGTAGTCTGAAAGCCCAGGCTCATTTCCTGCCGCTGCAGTTTTTTGCCAATTTTTTTATTGCAATTTACTATTTAGTTTATTTCAGTCAAGAGAAAATATTAATTTTTAAACATTTTTTTATATGAAAAAGTTGTGGACGTTGCGGTATCACGAACCACCTATCAGGTTTAAATTGATATTACTTTTCAATTAACGCACGTCCGTACTTGAAAATTAAAAGTCGTTTTTCTTGATAATGACTAAAAAGCGCATCTTATTACTTTAACGTATTACAAATTTGGTAATAAACTTTTACTAAGAGGAGTATGAATAAAAAAAAATCCAAAGGGTGTATGAAAAAAGAAAAACAGAATTTCCTTAATTTTTATTTTTTAATTTTTCTTAATCGTTATTTTTTCATCACTGATAATAAAAAAATATGCCATATAGTGATGCAGTCTCCAGCTACAGGGGGTGGAGTTTACCCTGCTGGAGGAACCGGAAGTCGGGCTCGAGATTTGGGTCTTCGAGCTCAGAAAAAACTTCTTGGTCGCTTTGCGTCAACTGGAACCGGAAGATCCTTTTTGATTGACGATGCCACCACGTCTCTTTTAGATAATCTTTACAAATTAATGGATAAGACTGCCAAGCAATGCCCAAATGTGGACAAAAAACAACCGGAAAAGGTCCTAAAGAATATCGTTAAATTGTCGATTAAGGTAAGTTTATATTTAATGAAATAAAAAAAAAATAATAATTTTGTCTGCTAGTTTTTTTCTGTTTGTACATATTGCAAAATTCTAAATAATTTAATTTGAAAAGGTCGAAATTTCAAAGCCAATGATTTTATGAAAATCTACAATTAATAAATAGCCTTTCTCAGCTTCTCCTTAAATTTGGAAGCATTTAGGTATGAGTATTTTTATATGACCTTCTTCAAGAAGATCTATAGCTTTCAATTTTTTAATTGATTTGAAAGTTTTTATTTCAGAGTTAAAGATGATTAAATTATTAACAAACGTATAAAGCGATAATTTAACGCTCATCATTTTCAGCCTAGTTTTTATAAAACAAAGTTACAAAAAAGTGCAATTTGATGAGAAACTATTTTGATAGATATTAGATGGAAAATAATTTTTTCCTAATAAAACTGGTTGACAATTGCCTATGTGTTACCTCAAATTATTTGTGAAAAAATTACATGTTAAGTCTAAATAATAATTTACAGTTCAGTAAGCCTAATAAACTATCTTTATGCATCTAAGATGAAAAAATGTTGCGGAAAAATGATGAAAATGTTTTAACAAAGTTAAGAGTTCAATTCCCGGCACTGTAGTCCCATTATTGTCATGCCAAAAACCGAAGTACATTTATTTAATTATAAAAAAACAAAATATTTCATTACTTTGCATAACTTATACATGCATTGTTCGCAAAAATTATAGCAGCATTTAAATAATTGAAAAAAAACAAGCTATACAACTGTTTGTATCTTTAGATTCTGTTAGAGAGGATTTCGATATCATTCTAGAGGCTCTTGCAGCTCATGTCGATCTCTAAATCCTCTTAAAGTATCTCTAGATCCTCTTGCAGTATCTTTAGATCGTGTAGAGAGAATTTCGAGATCCTTCTAGAGGCTCTCTAGCTCATCTCGATCTTCAGATACTCTTAGAGTATCTTTAGATCTCTAGATTCTGTTAAAAAGGATTTCGATATCCTTCTAGAAGCTCTATAGATCCTCTAACTTATCTCGATCTCTAGTAACTCTTAAAGTGTCTTCAGATTTCTAGGTCCTGTTAGATAGGATTTCGAGATTCTTCTAGAAGATCTCTTTAGCCTTTACCTCATCTCGATCTCTGAATCCTCTTAGAGTAACTCTAGGTCTCTGGATTCTGTGGAAGAGGATTTAGATATATTTCTAAAAGCTCTCTAGATCCTCTAGCTCATTTCAATATTTAGTAGCTCTCAGAGTATCTTTAGATCACTATGTCCTATTAGATAGAAATTCGGGGTCCTTCCAGAAGATCTCTAGATCCTCTAGCTCATCTCGATCTCTGAATCCTCTTAGAGCACTTTTAGGTCTCTGAATTCTGTTGGAGAGGATTTCGATATATTTTTAGAAGCTCTCTAGATTCTCTAGCTTATCTCGATCTCTAGCTTATCTTGATATTCAGATCTTCTTAGAGTATCTTTAGATCTGTAGGTCCTGTTAGAGAGGATTTCGAGACCCTTCTAGAGCCTGTCTGGCTCATCTCGATCTTCAGATACTCTTAGAGTATCTTCAGATCTCTAGGTCCTGTTACTGAGGATTTCGATATCGTTCTAGAGGCTCTCGAGATTCTCTAGATCATCTTGATATTTAGTGCCTCTCAGACTATCTTTAGATAACTATGTCTTGTTAGATAGAAATTCGAGATCCTTCTAGAAGATCTTTAGATCCTCTAGCACATCTCGATCTCTGAATCCTCCTAGAGCCCTTTCAGGCTCTGGATTCTGTCCGAGAGGATTTTGTTATACTTCTCGAAGCTCTATAGATTCTCTAGCTTATCTTGATCTGCAGCTCATCTCGATATCCAGATTCTCTTTAAGTATCCTTAGATCTCTCTGTCCTGTCGTATAGGATTTCGAGATCCTTTTAAAAGATCTCTATATTCTCTAGCTCACTTTGATATCCATATCCTTTTGGAGTATCTTCAGAACTCAAGGTCTATTAGAGAGTATTTCGATATCCTTATAGAAGCTCTCTAGATCGTCTAGCTTATCTCATTCTCAAGTTCATTTTGATATCTAGATCTTCTTGGAGTATCTTTATATCACTAGATCCTATTAGAGAGGATATTTATATCCTTGTAGGGGCTCTCTCGATCCTCTGTCTCACCTCGATCTCTAGCTCATCTCGATCTCTTGTTTCTCTTAAAGTATCTCTAGATCCTCTTAGAGCATCCTTAGATCGTTAGGTTCTGTTAGGTCGGATTTCGAAATTATTCTAGATGCTCTGTAGAGCATCTAGCCCATCTCGATCTCTAGTTGCTGTTAGATTATTTCTAGTCCTGTTGGAGAGGATTTCGAGATCCTTCTAGAGGCTGTTAAGCACATCTCGATTTCTAGATCCTCTTAGAATATCTTCTAGATCTCTTAGTCCTGTAAGATAAAATTTCAAAATCATTCTAGAAGATATCTAGATCCTTTAGCTGATCTTGATCCCTGAACCATTTCAAATCACCTCTAGGTCTCTGGATTCTGTTATTAAAGAAGATTTTGATATCCTTCTAGAGGATCTTTAAATCCTTTTATAGTATTTCTAGTTCCTTTTGAAGTATCGCTTGATCCTTTAGCTCATATCGATCCTCATAGAGTATCTTTTGATCCTGATAGAATATATCTAGATCCTCATTAGGTATGTATAGCACCTTATAGAGTATCTCTAGATTCTTTAGATCTCTAGATCGCCAGATTCTATAGACTCCCTGATAGAACATATCTAGATCCTCATAGAGTATCTCTAGATCCTATAGATCGCCTGATTCTTTAGATCCCCTGATAGAATATATCTAGATCCTCATAAAGTAACTCTAGATTCTCTAGATCCACTGATAGAATATATCTAAATCCTCATAAAGTAACTCTAGATTCTCTAGATCCACTGATAGAATATATCTGTATCCTCATAGAGTATCTTTAGATCCTCACGAGTATCTCTATATCCTCACGAGTATCTCTAGATTCTCACAGAGTATCTATAGAGCATCATAGTGTATCTCAAGATTCTGTAGATACATTAGGTCGCCAGACTCTCTAGATCCCCTAATAGAATATATCTGTATCCTCATAGAGTATCTCTAGATCCTCACGAGTATCTCTAGATCCTCACGAGTATCTCTAGATCCTCACAGAGTATCTATAGAGCATCATAGTGTATCTCAAGATTCTATAGATACATTAGGTCGCCAGACTCTCTAGATCCCCTGATAGAATATATCTAGGTCCTCATAGAGTATCTTTAGATTCTCTAGATCCTCTAGATCGCCAGATTCTTTAGAAACCCTGATAGAATATATCTAGGTCGTCATAGAGTATCTCTAGATCCTCATAGAATATCTCTAGATTCTCACAGAGTATCTGTAGTGCATCATAGAGTATCTAGATTCGCTAAATCCTCGAGATTGCCAGATTCTCTAGATCCCCTGATAGAATATATCTAGTTCCTCATAGAGTATCTCTAGATCCTCGCAGAGTATCTCTAGAGTATCATATAGTATCTCTAGATTCTCTAGATCCCCTGATAAAATATATCTAGTTCCTCATAGAGTATCTCTAGATCCTCACAGAGTATCTCTAGAGTATCATATAGTATCTCTAGATTCTCTAGATCCCTTGATAGAATATATCTAGATCCTCATAGAGTATCTCTACATCCTCCCATAGTATCTCTAGAATATCATAGATTATCTCTAGATTCTCACATTGTATCTCTAGAGCATCATAGAGTATCTCTAGATCCTTACAGAGTATCTCTAGAGCATCATAGAGTATTTCTAGATCCTTACAGAATATCTCTAAAGCATTATAGAGTATCTCTAGATTTCTAAATCCTATTAGAGAGGACATTGATATTCTTCTGGAGGATTTCTAGCTCATCACGATCTCTGTCGTGGTAAAGTATCTTTAGATCTCCAGCTCCTGTTAGAGAGGAATTTAACAACCTTATGGAGGAAACCTTATGGAGGATCTCTTGCTCATTTCGATTTTTAGATGCTCTTTAAGTATCTTTAGATATCTACTTCCTGTTGTTTTTTCCAATGCGCTAAAAAGTAAAAAAAAATATCACTTTGTACATTTGTTAAGAATTGAATGCTCGTTAATTTTGAAGAAAAAACTTTTCAATCGATCAATAAAAAACTTTGTTGGAGACAATTTCCATAACATAAAAAAATTTGTACTAAAATTTTTAATATTATTTTCCAGATAGGACTTTTGCACCGGAATCAACAACTCGGCCCGTCAGATGAGGAAAAAATTGTCGAAATCAGAAAATCGCTGAGAGCGACGGCAATGGTTGTAATTTCTTTTTACGAACTTGATTACAGTTTTGACAAACCATACTTAACAAAATCCCTAGAACGTTGCCGTTCCGCAATTCATTCCCTGATTAAGCCTCACCTCACCGACAAATCACAAGATCGTTGCGATCTCGTCTTCGATTTTCTGACCCATCCCGAGTTTTTGGATTCCGTTTTTCGGCAAAATTCGGAACAGAAAAACACCCTTGAAATGCTAGTCACCGATATTAATAAGGCTCTCGATGCAGGTCACCTGTGACGACACAGTATAGCGAAAATGGTTTTTCATATCAAAACACAAAATGAATTTCAAAATAATTGTATTTAAACTTAAGTTATAATTTTATTTTTGAACATATCTTCAAGCAGTGGAGAAAACACGAGCCTGAAATTCCTCAAGTTTGGAAGGACGAAACTGTAATTCCGGATCTGAAGAGGAAGAAGAAAATACCTATAGTAATTAATATATAACTATAATTTTGAAAAAATCTGCGGGTCAGAAGTAGAACAATAAAACAGTAAAGCAGAATATGTAGTGTCCTTATGTCTTCTCTTAGAGATTGAATAACAAATATCTTAATATAGGAAATTTTTGTGGACTCTAAAAGAAAATTTTTACAAAATTGTGCTCACTACAAAATACGCTCCATGTAAGAAATTCGACCATATTCTTGATATTTACACCCAAGATTATCTGTACAAAATAACAGTGTACTGTAGACATTTAGACTTAGGATCGTGTAAAGTGTTCTCGGAAGACCATAAATGTAAAGAAACAAATAATATAAAATGTACGTATTCGATATTTTGTACATCCAGAACTTGGCAACAACCAAATGACTCAAATATTTAAACTCACTTGTATTGTAGAGAGAGGCGTAGCTAAGAATGAAACAAATTGTATTTGTATTACGTTACATATCTGTTCAGGAAACCTAAACTATGTATGTAACATCGTAAGTGTGATATCCAAATTTTAGTTTTTAAGAGACCCCTCTAATTATTTCCACAAAGGTTTTGAAAACCGTGTTGGGAAAGATCGTTTTGTATACATTATACACTTATCAATAAATTATTTATAATAATTTATACATTTTTAAATCTATTTGCAAATGGTAAGGTTTGCACGAGCTTAGATTTTTAATTATAAAGTGAAAATGATTTATCTTTGATACAATTAATGTAAACTAAAGAATATAAAAGTATATAGCCTTCCAAAAAACTTATTATAATCACTAAAAACTTGAATTTGGTTAGATTATAATAATTTTGATAAGCCATGTCGGTACATATGACCAGTGGTACAGTCAAGGTCTAGCGGCGCGGCGCCAAGATAATTTCCTTGTCACATGGAAAATTTGTGTGTGTTTGAGTTATGGGCCATCCATAAACTACGTTACCAATTTTGTTTTTTTTTACCTTCCCCCTCCCCGAAAGTAATTTAGTCTTTGGCTAAAGACGGATTTTTACTATATAAATTCTTTAAAGTAAAATTAATGTAGATAACATATTGAATTCAATACGACACTTTGAATTCCTAAAATTTCAAGCCGAAATATATTGAATTTTCGACCAAAAAATATTTTCTATCTAAAAAGATGAATTTTCAATAAAAAAAGACGGATAAAAAAAATAATTTAACTGCATTAAAACTGCATTAAAACAACTGCATTAAAAAACAAATATAGAGCTATGCAAAAAATAGTTAAGATTGAACCAAACAGTAAAATATTCAAACCAAAACGAATTTTTTCAAGACAGTTGAAAATTTAACAAAAAAGTTACTTTTTAATCAAGAAAAATAAATTTTGAACCAAGAAGAATGAAGTCCCTACCATAAAAGATGAATTCTCAAACGAAAAAGATGAATATTTTAACAGCATAGTTGAATTTACGACCAAAAAAAAAGACTTTCTAACAAAATACATGAGTTTTCTACTAAATAGTTGAATTTTTAACATATAC
This sequence comes from Amphibolips quercusostensackenii, assembly GCA_032357855.1. Lineage (NCBI taxonomy): Eukaryota > Metazoa > Arthropoda > Insecta > Hymenoptera > Cynipidae > Amphibolips > Amphibolips quercusostensackenii. The sequence continues at coordinate 462,336 of JAUELO010000014.1, forward strand.
AAAATACAAAAAAGTTTCAACCAATAATGGAATGGATAAAACTTCGGATAAAAACTCTAGTGAAAAGAAATAACTTTAAACAAAAAAAAATCTCAACAAAATTGTTGAATTTGCAACCAAAAAGATGGATTTTCGCTCAGAAGATTAATGTTCTGCCAAAAAAAGACGAATTTTCAATAAAATACATGAATTTTTAACAAAATTATTTAATTTTGAAGCCCTAATAGACGAATTATTTACAAAAAAGTTTAATTTTCAAACCAAAAATATAATTTTTCAACCAAAAACTTGAACTTTCAACTAAAGAAGATCAATTTTTAACCAGTTTAATTTGTAACTTAAATTTATTTCCGCGAATATAGGATTAAAATTTTCTGTTTAAGACTCAAAATTGTTAAAAATTTTAGGTTTTGTTAGATTTTTCTATCTGAAATGCTCGAAATGAGCATTTTCGAACAAAAATCACTATCAAGATTTGCAATTCAACAATTATAGGTTATGTTAGTGTTTTACACCGTAAATGGGTATTTTTAATTACAAATTACTAGATTTTAAAGGTTAAAAATTGTCAACAAAATGCGTTTCTCGATTTTGCTAACGTTTTATTTACAGAAAATTGACATTTTAAAACAAACTAAACTAAAGTTACGTGATGTGTATTGGATACGTGTGATAGCTCCACTTCAGCGGTGTGAAGTTGGCCCCCCGAAAACAAAAATTAAAAAATTTTATATTGTCAAACGTTTGGTGGTCGTCAGAGAGGGTTTGGTAGTCAACTCGTATAGTTTGGTTGTTGTGCTTTCCCTGTTTTTTTAAAAAAAGCAAAATTCGGGGGGCTAACTTCACACTGCCCCAAAAGGTCAAAATTTCTCAATTTTTCTTTGTGGGGCTGTTTCGTGCTCGTATGGTAGCGTTTAGTAGTTACCTTTCAACTTTAGAGAGTTGATCGTTTTTTAAATAAACGAAAAACAAATCCACAAGGTCAAACTCAAAATAATAACAATTTTAAAAAAATAAAAAATCATCGTGTGGTAGTCCCATCTCTACGTTTGGTAGTTCACTAGCTTAAAAGCTTTTCGATTCAAAGCAGTTTTTCTAAAAGTTGGGGGAGGGGGGCTGACTCAAAAATGAAAAATTCCTCATTTTTCTTTTTCTGATCGTTTAATGGTTGCATGTTGATGTTTGGTAGTCGTGTATCGACGTTAGAAGGTGAATAATTGATTAAATAATTAAAAAACAAAATTTTACCCTATGACCAAAAAATTTCAAAAAATTGTATTATTTTCAGAAGCAGAATCGTTTGCAGGGTGGCCGCTGGATCGAGAAACCGGGAAATAACGGGAATTTTTTGAGACCGGAAAAAACCGGAAAATGACAGTGATTTTATTTTTTGACCAGGAATTTTATAAATTTTAGAAAAAAATCTCTCCACGTTCGATTTAAACCATTTTTTTTAATAAGTTGAGTTTTTATCTTTTTTATTATGAAATTGTTCAGTTTATATTTCGTGATTCGAAAATCTTTTACTTTAAAAGTTTTCCAACAGAAGAGATAAATTTTTACATGAAAAAGACGAGTTTACAACTAAAAAAAAATTAATTTTCAACGAAAAAAGATGAATTCTCAACATAATACATAAATTTTTAACCAAATAGTTAAATGTTCGAAAAGAAAAATTATTTTGTACCAGAGAAGACGAATTTTCAAGAAAATACATTTATTTTTAACCAAACAGTTAAATTTTTAATCAAAAAGATTAATTTTCAATAATGAAAACAAATTTTCTACCAAAAATTTTAATTTTGTACCCAATAGATGAATTCGCAACCCGAGAATATGAATTTTACACAAAAAATGTAATTTAGAACTAATCAGTTGAGTTTTCAACAAAATAGTTAAAT
>JAUELO010000014.1:567382-581354 GCA_032357855.1 Amphibolips quercusostensackenii
TCTTCACTGGCTACAGTTTACACGTGACTCGACAAAACTCTCACCTTCAATAAAAGAAAGATTGCCTCGTCCTCTTCAAACTAATATTTTCTTGTCGCATTGATTTTCAGGATCTTCTCTCTTACATGAAAACAGTTACTCGACCCTCACTAAACAAGTCTTGGAAATTATCACCAGTGAAGGAAAAAACAAGAAAAACATCTTGTCATTAAATTTCAATACGATGTATTGAAAACAAATTGAAAATCGAATAAAGAAATTGTATTTGGAAAATGAATCGATAAAAAAATCTCAAAGAAATAGAGACCAAACAATGAATATTATTTTGGGGGTTTATTCTATTTTAAAAAGTAGAAGCTTTTAAAACGTTTTGCTGGACGACACTGATATAGTGGTACTCTGGATAAAGGCGGAAAAGAGAATCTCGGTAACATTTATGGAGATAATTTGCGAGCAGCTAGTACTCTGATATTCATGCAACGTGTCTTCCGTCTCAACATAATTTTGTTAACCAAACATGAGATGAATCTAAAAAGTCCACTTCCAAAACTGAGGTTCTATTAAAACCTATTTGAAAACATTCTTTTATTTTAAGATATTTTTTTATATTATAATATAGCAGGGATCACTGTCCGTCCCCTTTCTTACATAATACTTTTTAACCCCTTGACCTTCTTAAAATTGTAAGATTCTCTAACCTGAACGTCAAAGACTTAAAATCACTATACAAAATTTTAGTTAAATCAAACACTCTTTGGTTGCTTCCAGAAAATGCTTGATTGACCAAAGCAAATGTTTTGGTTGAATCAACCAAATACTCGACCTGGTAAAAGATTTGGTTAAAGCAACCAACAAATTTGATAGAGTCAACTAAGTATTTTGCTGTCCTTATTATTACCATATTCTATAGTTGAACCAACAAAAATTGTGTTGATTCTACCAAATCGTTTTCTAAGTGTAGAAGAGTAAGTGATAAGTGTTAACTGTTTATTTCCAGTGTCTATCTATACACTTAAAATATTTACACTGAACCCTTTTTACTTAAAAACATAAATTTCATCGTCTTCTCTTAAATTCTGGATAAAGTGGAACTTTTAAAACGAAACCATCGGAACCAACAAAAACATTCCTCTAAGGATTTATGTACGCCCGGCCCCGTAATATCTACAACAGTCTAACTAGCTCAGTAAACATTAAAACAATCCTCTTGAAGCAAAAGGATTTACTAAATAGCACGTTCAGTAGAAATTCTATTTGACTCAAAAGGAAAGTTCTAACAAGAGGAATTCCATTTAAGGCCTATTTCCAATTCCTCTTTATCGATTCCTATTTTATAAATAACAAAAATTAGAGAATCTCTTAACATATGTTGTTCCTTCATCATTTCGTCATTTCATGTTTTCCTCCTGTATTTTTCGTTCTCCGGGTCCAGGTCTTTTTTTTTTTGAAATTTTCCTGTCTCAACTGCTAATTTTATTTGGTTTAGAAAATTACCTGTTCCAAATTTGAATCGAAATTCTTTTCGAAAATTTCGCGTTCCAAGTCAAAATTGTAAAGCTTTAGAAAAATTCACTTTGATTTATTTAGATAATTTCCTGCTTCCATTAAAAATTATCATTTTTTCAAAAATTCACTGTTCTATGTCCGAATTATAGTTATTTTCGAAAATTCACTATTCCAAATCAAAAACATAATTCTTTTCGAAAATTCCCTTTTCAAAATCAGAATTATAATTCTTTTTGAAAATTCCTCGCTCCAAGTCAAAATTGTAATTCTTGCAAAAAAATCTTAAAACATCTATGCAGATCATTAGATAGATCACATCTAGATCAATAGATCACATCTAGATCATAGATCAAATATAGAAAAATTATTCAAACAGACATCTAAGTTTGAATAATTTTTCTATTTTGAATATGGCGCCAAAGTGCATTTAAATCGATTTTAGTGATCGATAAAGAAACCAGGCAGCGCTGTTAACATAGTTGGTATTTACTTTTCTTTCTGGAAGTTGGAAATGCGATATTTCATCAATTTAATAATATTTATCACAATTAGTGATGATCCCCGTGGACTTTCCTCCTTAAATATGGATTTGACCTTCCTGGAGAAAAAAACATTTTTCCCCGATAACAATTCGATGCGCTAGCACTCGAAACTGATTTTTTCCTGGTGATTTTTTCTATGTTACATTGCCTCCTACATGGGCCTTAAATATTTTTTGTTCCTAGATGAAATTTCTGAACTTACGTCTATATCCAAAAAGCCATCGGCTAGGCTCGATTTTTACGATTTCGGAAAAAATTTTTTATTTCATTCCCATCCGTAAGATCATTTAATTACTGCATAAAAACTAATGCCACACGTATAGTTAAAATTGATTTTTGAAAATGTCGGTTTTCAAAAAGTAATTTATTTTTATTATCTCTAGTCTTATTTTCTCCGTATATACCATGCCCAGGGCATACATTTCCTGTTTGATTTCCCGAGTGAACATCCTCTTGATATAAATGCTCCCCTGAGTGCTTCTGCGAGTTAGAATTCCCAAATTGAGTTTAAAAAAAGTCTTGGTCGTCTACTGTCGGCTTTTTATTATGAGTACGTACTCGCATCTGTTCAGACTTTTTGCCAAAGGAAAAGAAAACTGCAGAAAAGGTTACTAACAGTCGTTTTTGAATGAATATGTCAACATCTATTACATTCTGTGAAATCAAAATTAACATTCAAAGATAAAAATAAGTCATACACCAGAGCTGAAAAGTTGCTCAATTGAGGACGAAAAATTTGATCAAAACAAGTTATCAATATGAAAGTTACGCTAACCTAAATCAGAGCAATCTGGGTTGCAAATGGCGATAAAATATTCAATTTTGAGATCAAAAAAAATTTTCCGAGACATTGAGTTGCTGACAGGCAAAGAAATTTTGATGTCCACATGTCCAAATCGGTTTTGGATTGCACTTAAAAATTAAACTTTCAGTTGAAAAAACAGTATAAATTTTTACTCAAAAGCCTATAAAAATAAATTAAAAACGTATAACATTTCAACAATATTGTTAAAAAGTCATCCTTTTTTATTGAAAATCTAACTATTTTAATAGAAAATTAAATTTTTGTTAGAAATTCATATTTTGTTGAAGATTTATTATTTTAGTTGAAAATTAAACTACTTTGGTAAAAGTTGAACCCCTTTTTAATTTATTTTTTTGTCTATTATTTCGTTGAAAATTAAACTACTTTGTGAAAAATATAGTTTTTTTTTGGTACAAAATTAATTTTTTTCAAAGAAAATATTACTTTTACATTTTTGTTTAAAAATGGATATTTTTGGTTAAAATTATCTTTTTGGTAAAAAACTAATCTTCTTAGTTTGAAATTTCTTTTTTTTTTTGTTAAAATGCAAATGTTTGGTAGAAAACAAATTTTTTTGTTGAAAATTTATATTTTCGAGTTAATAATATAACCGTTTCACAAAAAAATTCGTCTTTTGGCCTAAAATTCCAAAAATTTAAATAAACTTTCTTGATTTTTTAACTAAAAAATCTTATTTATTGGAAATTCGTCTTTTTGGTTAAAAATTCATCGTGTTAGTTAATAATTTACATCTTTGGTTGAAGATTTGACTGTTATGTTTAAAATTATTTTGTTTTAAATTAACCTTTACAAAAATCTCTTTTGCTGAAAATTAATCTTTTTTAGAGTAAAATTCAATATTTCATGGTTGAACTATTAACTATTACATTTTTTGTTGCGAATTAATTTTTTTATTGAAAGTTAAATTGTTCTCTACAAAACTCATCTTTCTGTCTTAAAAATTGAACTATCCGGTTGAAAATTAGTTTTTTCTTTTTTTAAATTAGTTTTTTCAAACAAAAATATAACTTTTTCGCTTTTTTAAGTTGATGTGTTAAGTGAAGTTTTTTGTTAAAAATTTATATTTTCTGGTTAATAATTCTACTTTTTTTGCAAAAAAATTGACTTTTGTCTTAAAATTTCAACACTTTGAAGAGCGGTTTTTCCTTTCTTGACTGAAAAATTTTTATTTGTTGAAAAGTCGTCTTTTTGGTTGTAAAATTCATCATTTTATTTGAGTATTTATATGATTGATTTAAAACTTGACTATTTTGTTGAAAAACGTTAATTTTTTTTTATGAAATTTAATTTTTATACTGAAAATTTAACTCTTTTTTTTTGGAAATTAATCTCTTTTAGTTGAAAATTTAACTATTTGTTTAAATATCCATATATTTTGTTAAATATTTATATTTTTAGTAAATAATTCAACCTTTTCACAGAAAATTCGTCTTTTGGCTTGAGATTTTAACAAATTGGAAGAACTGTTTTTTCTTCTTGACTAGAAAATCTTTATTTGTTGAAAATCCATTTTTCTAGTTGGAAAATTCAACAATTTTATTTTAAATTTATATTTTTGGCTGAAAACATGACTATCTTTTATTTTATGTTTCGTTTTTTTATTAAAAATTCATTTATTTCACTAAAAGTTGAACTGTCCCATTTTTTGTTGAAACTTTACTTCTTTGAGTTGAAAATTCAACTATATGTTTGAAAATTCATCTTTTTTTTTAAGTCCGTATTTTTTCAAGAAAATTAATCTTCTTAGTTAAGAATTTGTCTTTTTAATTTTAAAATTCATCTCTTTTGCATGTAAAATTCATCATTTTTTATTGAAAATTCCACTTCATTTTAAGAAATTCAAGTGTCTAGTTTGAAATTAAAATTTTTTTGATTAAATTGAATTTTTTTGTTCGAAAATTCGACAATTTGGTTAAAAAATCATCTTCGTAAGTTGAAAATTCAAATATTTTGTTGGAAAATTTAACTATTTTGTTTAAAATTTGCCTTTTTGGTTGGAAAACTCCTAATTGCTACTGCAAATTTCTCTCTTTGGTTAAGATTTTTTTTGAAAATGATTTTTTTGGGGGAAATTTAACTTTTTCATTTTTGGTTGAAAATTAATTTATTTTAATTAAAAGTTCAACTATTTATTTGCGATTCCATGCACTTTGTTCAAAATTCAAATTATTTTGGTAAAATGTTAAGCTTTTTGGTGAAAATTCGTTTTTTTTATCATAAAATTCATCTCGTTTGGATTGAAAATTCATAATTTTTTATTGAAAATTCTACTTTCCTCCAAGAAATTCATGTTTTTGTTGAAAATTTAATTCTTTTTGGTTGAAATTCAGTCTTTCTTGTTCAAAAACTCGATTATTTTGTTAAAAATTTATCTTTGTAGGCAGAAAATCCAAGTATTTGGTAGAAAAATCAACTAATTTTCTTCTTTCTTGTTGAAAATACGTTTTTTTTTGTTGAAAATATCAATTATTACAATTTTTGTTGAGAATTCACCATTTTGTTGAAAATTTAACTAATAGACTGTATTTTAATCTTTTTTGTTAAAAAATTCGACCATTTATTTAAAAATTTAACTATTTTTTAAAAAATATATTAAATTTTCAAATTTTTAATTAATAATAATGTCATTTTCGTCGAAAAATCAACTGTTTTATAGAAAATTTGTCCTTCTGGATTAGAAATTTGTAAAAAAGTATTTTTTTTGTTTAAATAAAGAAATAAATTTAAAAAATTTTTAATTTCATATAATCTGAAAAATTGTCTACAGAAAAGTCAGGAAATTTTGAAAGTGAAGGCCATGTTTTGAATCGTTTTCGAAATTTCTTAGACACCTAATATTTAAAAATTTGTTACAGAATTTTAAATTATTGATTTTTTTTTTTTAATTTTTGAGAAATAAAAATGAGGCGATTTGCACGCGTTCATTTACTTCTAGTTGATATTGATAATGAAAAATCACTGCCAATGTCCTTTGTACCAATCAGCTCATGTAATTTTAGGTCGTGAGTTTTCTGTCGGATTCACACATTTTTTGCCTAACCTACTTACTTACCTTTCATTTCACGAGAGTTGAAGCGAATCGTTCGGTTCGTTAAGTAAGTGGAAAAAAATGTATTGTTAACTTTTTGTGTGTGTGAAGTCTAATCGATTTTGCAAACGCAGATTGCGCTCCACCATCTTTCAATTCTTCGAGATTAGTGGACACTGAGCCTTGATATATTTGAAAAAATTTATAATTAATTTTTATATTTTATAAATTAATTTTTACAGACACAGCAAAGAAAATAGCCCAATTCGTCCTTCATTCAATTTGCATAAAAAAAAGAAAATTAAAATTTATGTATCAAATTTTAAATAAATAATATCATTTTTGTTATTTTTGACTATTTAGTTTTAGTATTTGAATGTTACTATTACTCTTCTACGTTTATCTTCGAAAGAAATCAATTTTCTTCAGAAATTAAATTTTTTTGGATGATAAAAGAATTCAAGATGGCGGTTCGTAATTCTAAAAATGAACAGCTGATTTTCTATGTGGATTCAGACAGGCAGTTGTAGTGAATAAGTGATTGTTGTAATTAATGCAAGTATAACAATATAATTTGTGAATTTCTTAATTGCAATCTAATTTAAATAATTATTGTTTAATTCAACATTCATTTATGGTTAAAAAACCATAGACAAAAACATTTTTAAAAATCTGCCGAACTGAGAATTTGTAATATATTTTGACGTGGATTACATATTTAATTGCAATAGAAATTTTATTTGTAAAAGCAATGAACCTCTCAAACATAAAAATGCGGAAGCATTTGCGATAAGACAAAAAAACTTCATAAATCGGAGTCGTAGGACCTCACGCGATATTTTTACGACTCTGCTACTACTTTAACCAGCACGTTTATTATTTCAGTCTCATTCACAGAACTTTTTGATCTTCCAGATCCTTTTAACTGCGATTTTTACCATTTTTTCTCACATGTTTTTTATTCTTTACGCAAAAAACTTATTTTAGCTAATCACAGTTTTTTATTAAATAATTACTATAAATTTTTATAAATGTTTGACTTCAATTATTATTGAAAAGCGTAAATTTACATTTTATAAAATTATTTATGATATTTTTTTTTACTATGTATATTATGTAATCATCATGTCGAATTAATTAATATTTATTTATAGTTTTCAGTTCCCTATTGAATTATCAATTAATTTAATGTTCGCATTTAATAATATAGAGTCAACAATTATATTTCAAATATTTAAAAATCTAAGAACAGGGTAAATGGTCATGAAAACTTTTTCATCTTAATTTTCATTCGCAATGCACAAATGCCAATTGCCTGTAATATTTAAGTGGGTCTTGAATTTAAAATTGAGCATTACAATTTCCAAATCCGTCATAAGTGGAAGTTTAAGTTCTAGTTGAACTTTAGTTACACAACACAACCGCCACTTAAAATAAATTTTTATTTCCTTGCATATTTTAATTATGAAATATAATTACTCTTAATAACAGTTTTTAATTTTTCATTGCTCTTCAATACTGAAAACTGTAGCCAAATATAATTTATTTTAATTGTTTAGCCCATAGGTCAAATTTAATCAATTTTTTAATTGAAAAAAAGACATTGAGACTTTTTTCTGCTTTCGGGTGCCAAGCCACAATTTGTTTTGCTCAGCTCAAATGATTTGGATACTTTCTGTATTTTTACTCCACTAACGTGTCTGGTTTTCTTCTTGTTTTAAATAATAAACGAAAGATTCTTATCGTTGGAAAATAGGGTTCTTATTCATAACAAAGAAGTCAAAGAAGATTGTTTAAACAAATACTTAAATAACTTGCATACATTATTACATCACTCTAACTGGAATCTTGACGCGAATTTGTTGTAAACAATAATAAATTGATTAAATAATAATGTTTGGTAACATTGATTAATTATTACCTCACCCTGAGTGAAAAGTTGAAAAAAAGTTGGAAATTTTATAATAAACAGTAAATTTTTTGCTCTATTCTGAGAGAATCTTGTTATTAACAATAATAAATTGTTGTAACAATTGCTTTATTGACTTGCTTTAGTTATTATTGCACTCTTACTTAAAAGTTAAAAGTAGCTTGAAATTTAAAAAATACACGAAAATTTCTAGCATTATTTTAAGAGAATACTGTTATAATTAATAATAAATGCTTGAAACAATTATATTCTGCAACATTGATTAATTATTAACTCTGAGTGAAAACTGAAAAAAGGTTAAAACATTCAGAATAAACCCGAACGTTCTAGTAATATTCTAAAAGAATATTGTTATAAATAATAATAAATTGTTTACACAATTAGATTTGTTAACTTTAATTAATTAACACCTCACTCGAAGTGAAAAGTTGAAAAAAGTTTGACAATTTCAGGAAAAATCGAAACATTACCTCTAGTCTAAGAAAAAATAAGTATAAAAAAAAAAATTTCTTAACAATTTCTGGAAACCGGTCTCTTTTGTTTCAGACCCAGAGCCGGTGTCGGCACGGAGCCTTTACCAAGCAGCGACAGCGATGACTCCACGACGATGCAAAACCACCATGGTGGTCGTTCCCAGGGTGAAGGTCAAGGACGAGGCCACAGTCATTCGGATAGCTCTGGCGTTCCCATGGTCCAGATTTCTGGACCGCAAGATGCCTCCGAACCTGAGCCCATCATTGATGGGTAAGTCATTTTCCTTGTTGATATTCGGGTCTTATTTTTGCCCATCCCATCCCATCCCATCCCATCCCATCCCATCCCATCCGATCCCATCCGTTCCCATTCCATACAGCTCACATCAAGCTTCCATCCAGCTCCCATGCAATTCCTACGCAACTCCCATCTATCTCACATAAGCTCTCATGCAGTCCTCACCCATCTCCCATCCGGTTTCCTTTCACATCCCATCCACCTCCCATCCACCTCCCATACAACATCCATCCAATTCACATCTCATCCAACTTGCCCCGCCTCAAACTCTTCTCCTCACTCCTCAACTTTTTCTCTTTACGATTCATGCTCTTCTCATCGCCCCGTAAAACTCTTCTCCCACGCACTTTGTCAATCTCTTTCCCTCACCTCCCTAAGTTCTTCACCTTACCTTTTAAGCTTATCTCATTCCTCCCTCAACTTTTTTTGCTCTACACTCGCTCAATCTCTTCTCTGACCCCTTAAAACTCTTCTTTTAATCTCCTTATGCTCTTCTCCTTTTCCCTTGTGCTCTTTTCTTCACTCTCTTGAACATTCCTCTTACTCACTCAAGCTATTTTCTTTACTCCCTAAAGTTCTTCTTATTGCCCATTAACTTCTTCTCATCGCTCCCTTAAACTCTTCTCCTCCTCACTTGCTCAAGCTCTTCTCCTCACATCCAGAACTTCTTCTACTTACTCCTTCAAATTCTTTTCCTTACTCCTTCAAGTTCTTTTCCTCACCCCTTTAAGTTCTTTTCCTTGCCCCTTCAAGTTCTTTTTCTTACCACTCAAACTTTTCTCATCACCACGTCAAACATTTTTTTTCTTTTTAATCTCTCAAGTTCTGCTCTTAAGCCCATCAAACCCTTATTCTCATTCCCTCAAGTTCTTGTCATTACCCTTTAAGCTCTTCTCGTCAATCGCTCAAGCTCTTCTTATTAACCCGTCAAGCTCTTCTCATCATCTCCTTAAACTCTTATTCTCCCCATCCTGACAAAATCTTCTCCTAACCTCCTCAAACTCTTCCCTTCCCCTCCCTCAAGGTCTTCTTCTACTCACTCCCTCAAGCTCTTCTGTTCACCCCCTCAAGCGTTTTTCCTCGCCTCCTTAAGTTCTTCTCATTACTTCTCAAGCTCTGCGCATCATTCCCTTAAACTCTTCTCCTCATTCACTCAAGCTCTTCTTCTCACACCTACAACTTCTTTTCCGTTCTTCTGAAGCTCTTTTTCTTACCCCTTAAGATATTTTCTTTACCTCCTCAAGCCCTTCGCCTCACCCCTTCAAGTTCTTCTCTTTACCCCTTAGAGTTCTTCTCTATGTTCTTCAAGCTCTTTTCAACAACACTTCAAACTTTTTTCTCTTTGCTTCCTTAAACTTTACTCTTTATCCTCTCAAGCTCTTTTCCTTACCTCCTCAAGATCTTTTCATTACCTCTCAGTTCTTTTTATCAACCCGTCAAGCTCTTCTTATCACCACATCAAACTGTCTTATCCTTTCTCCTTCAAGCTCTACTCTTTATCCCCTTAAGCTCTTCTCTTCATCTCCTTATCTCCTAACTTTCTCAAGTTCTTCTTAATTACCCTTCAAGCTGTTTCTATCAACCCCTCAAGCTCTTCTTTTCATACCCTCAAACTTTTATCTTCTATATCGGGACAAAATCTTCTTCTAACCTTTAAACTCTTCCCTTTACTCCCTTAAGCTCTCCTCCTCACCCCTTAAGTTCTTTTTATCGCCTCCTTAAGCTCTTTTCCTCACCCCTCAATTTCTTCTCCTTACCTTTCTAAGCTCTTCTCGTCACCCTTTCAAACTCTTCGCATCCCCCCTTCAGGCTCTTCTCTTTACCTCTTCAAGTTCCTTTCATCTTTCTTCTCCTACTTACTCGCTCAAGCTTTTCTCCTCATACCTACAACTTCTTTTCCATACCCCTAAAGCTCTTTTCCTTACCACTCTAGGTCTTTTCTTCACCTCCTCAAGCTCTTCAACTCACCCCTTTAAGTTCTTCTCTTTACCCCTTAGAGTTCTTCTCTATGTCCCTCAAGCTCTTCTCATCAACACCTACAACTTTTTTCACCTCGCTCTCTCAAGTTCTACACCTTTTCTTCTCAAGTTTTCTCCTTACCTCCTTAAGTCCTTTTTATTACCTCTTAGCTCTTCTTATCAACCCCTTAAGCTCTTCTCATCATCACCTGAAGCTTTTTTCATCCTTTCTCCTTCAATCTCTACTCTTTATCCCCTCAAGCTCTTCTCCTTATCTCCTTATCTCCTTACTTTCTCAGGTTCTTCTTATTACTCTTCAAGCTCTTTCTATCAACCCCTTAAGCTCTTGTTTTCATCTCCTCAAACTTTTATCCTTATCGGGACAAAATCTTCTCCTAACCTTTTCTAATCTTCCCTTCACTTCCTTAAGCTCTTCTCCTCACCCCTCAAGTTCTTTTTATCACCCCTCAAGCTCTTCTCACCTATTCGTCTCTTCGCCCCCTCAAGTTCTTTTCATCACTCTTCTCCTACTCACTCACTCAAGCTTTTCTCCTCATACACACAACTTCATTTTCATACACCTAAAGCTCTTATCCTTACCACTTTAGATCTTTTCTTCACCTCCTCAAGCTCTTCACCTCACCTCTTCAAGTTCTTCTCTTTACCCCTTTGCGTTCTTCTCTATGACCCTCAAGCTCTTCTCATCAACACCTTAAACTTTTTTCACCTTGCTCCCTCAAGCTTTACACCTTATCTTCTCAAGCTTTTCTTCTCACCTCCTCAAGTTTTTCTTATACCCTCTCAGCTCTTCTTATCAACCCCTAAAGCTCTTCTCATCATCACCTCAAGCTTTTTTTTTATCCTTTTTCCTTCAAGCTCTACTCTTTATCCTCTCAAGCTCTTCTCATCTATTCACCTTTTGAAAGTTTTTCTTATCACCCCCTCAAGATCTTCTCCTTACTTACCCCTACAAACTCTTTGCATCCCCCTTCAAGCTCTTCTCTTCAGCTCCTCAAGTTTTTTTTATCACTCTTTTCCTACTCTTTTGCTCAAGCTTTTTTCCTCATACCCACAAATTCTTCTCCTCACCCCTATAGCTCTTCTCCTTACCCCTCAAGCTTTTTTTTCACCCACCATAAGCTCTTCTTTTCACTCTTTTCAGTTCTTCTCCTTACCTGTCAAGCTCGTCTCATCACCACCTCAATTTTTTCCTTTTCCTCACTTCCTCAATCTCTACTACTTACACCCTTACGCACTTCTCCTTACCTCCTAAGCGCCTGAAGTTTTTCTTATTATCTTTCAAGCTCTTCCCATTAACCCCTCAAGCTCTTCTCTCCATCCTCTCAAACTCTTATCCTCTTTTCAGGAGAAAATCTTCTCCTTACCCCCTTAAATTCTTCTCTTCACCTTATCAAGCTCTTTTCCTGACCCTCTCAATCTCTTCCCCCCAGTCCTTCAATATAACAGTTATAATGTCATAAACAATTGAAAGAATACATGCAACATTTTTGCATTTTCGCGCAGAAAAAAATGGTTTTTGCACTAAAATCACTTTAAAAAATTGTAAGAGTGACTTCTAACCACAAGACTTTATGAAAAGTTAACAATACAGATATTTCTATAAATTATAAAAATATAATTATATTGTTTATAACATATTGGATCTAAATTAATACGTTAATAACCGACATTTGTTTAAACATTTTTTCTAAGAATTTTTTTCGTAATAATTATAAAAAGTGACATTTTGTACTAAAAAATTCTCTAATTCATTCTATTGTTATAAACAAACATAAGCAGATTGGCAAATAGTGTTATTATCTGTAAATTTTTTTCTATTTGCTAAAGCTGTTCGTATTAGTGTAAGAATGACATTTAATTTAAAAAATAATTTAAAAGTTACGAATATCTTAATATTTATTATAATTTATCACAGTATGATAATATTTGGTTAAATAAAATAATTAAAATTTTTAAAAACAAATTAGATAAATAAATTCGATATATTGGCACTTTCGCGTAGATAAAAATGTTCTTTTACGTTGTTGCAAGAATGACTGCTAGTCACAAAAGTACTTAAAAAGTTAACAGTAACCTTTATTGTAAACAGTTCTTCTGGCAAAATATTTAAATATAAGGTTTTTTCACATTTTACTTTCCTTTAGTTCCTAGAATTGCTAGAGATATTTATAAAAATAAGATTAATTTGATAATATTTTGTGAAATAAAAAATTTTTAATGTTTATAAACAATTTAAATAAATTAAAATTTTTGACAGTTTAACGTACAAAAAAAAATTGTTAGTCACAAGTAGTAATGATAATGTTGTAATAAATGTTTTTATAAACAATTTATCATAGTTATTAATCACAAAATGTTCAAGTTTTTTATCATCAACGAAAATCTCTTAAAAGTCTTATGATTCTTAAATATGATAAATTCTTTATTTAAATATTTAATATTACATTTTGATTAATATGTGTGACTAGTTTAGACTCTCAACCTAGTCTCAAGCTATTTTAATAAAAAGAACGATATTCTTCTACGTGAAACAGCCAAACTTTTGAATTTGTGTTTCTTAATTTTTATATTTTAGAAAATCTCATCAAACTTTAAGAAAAGTCTAAAATCCCAATCCAAATTTAAAAAAACTCAAATTTAAATATTGTGCCACAAAAACTGTTATGCAAGCGTAAAAAATAATTTAGTAAAACCTGTCACTTTTTGCATGCTTTAAGTGAAAATTTTGCAAATAAACAAATGCAAACAGCAAAACTTCCGAGCTCGAGGCTCTTCAGGATTTAATACAGTTTAATTTTTTTTTTTAATTTGACACATGACCCTAATTTTATACCTTCTGTGAAGTTGAAATTATGGCAAAGAAATCAAGTTAAATAATTTTTAATAAATCCCGCTTTGTGTCGCATTCGTAAGTAATAAAATCATCATATGCATAAATTCAAGTTGCTTTGGAGGAAGACTTTGTATTGATTAAATGCTAAATTATTCGCATGCATCGTCTCGACATTGGTCTTAAATTAGTTGTCACATTGACATTTATTGTACTCAGAATTTGGTTTGGCAAACTCACAAGTAGTAGTTTGGATCTTTATCTGGACAATAAATTTAACCTCCAGGAATAATTGATAAATTTATCAATCCCTTTCAGTTTTCTTTTTCCAGGTCTTGTTCTTAGTCTTTTTCTTGGTATTTTTCTTAGTCTTTTTCTTTTTCTTGGTATTTATTTAGTCTTTTTCTTGGCTTTTTTTTGTCTTTTTCTTGGCGTTTTTCTTGGTCTTTTTCTTGGCCTTTTTGTTAGTCTTCATCTTGGCCTTTTTGTTGGGGTTCTTTTTGTCTCTTTCTTGGCCTTTTTTTATCTTTTTTTTTTGTCTCTTTCTTGGTATTTTTGTT
>JAUELO010000014.1:636810-647254 GCA_032357855.1 Amphibolips quercusostensackenii
TGGTTTGTCTTTAAAAGCTAATTTTTTGATTAAAAATAAAAATTTCCGTCAAAAAACATTAACAAAAATAATAAAAATTTTTTTAATGATTCTAAATGTAATTCAAACTATAATAGTTTTTGTTTTGAAATACCACCTTTCTGTGTAAAACTCTTATGTAATCTTAAACTGTTAAAAAGTTATGAACTTATAAAATTCAGTGTTTTATATACAAAAAAAAGATTTCCTTTCAAATACGTTCATATAACCTGAAACTGTTCAAAAATTATAAATCTTGTTCGAATCATAATGATTTTTATTTTTCAACACCAATTTTTGGCGCGAAACGCTAACATAACCTAAAATTGTTAAAAATTGTGATTTTTTTTAAAAGCTAATTTTGTTATAAAAGCACAAAAATAATCCAAAATTGTTAAAAGATTCTAAATATTGTTCAAACTATAATAATTTTTGTTTTTGTAACACCAGTTTTTGGTGTAAAACGGTAACGTTATTAAAAATTGTTAAAAAATTTTAATATGCCTTTGAAAACTACTTTCTTTATTAAAAATGACAATTTCCTTCGAAAAAAAAACAAAAATAATGTAAAATTGTTTAAAGATTCTAAATATTGGTCAAACTATAATAATTTTTGTTTTGAAATACCAGTTTTTAATGTAAAACGCTAACGTAACATAAAATTGTGAAAAAAACTAAGGACTCTTAAGATATAACCTGAAACCTGTTAATATAACCTGAAACTCTTAAAAATTAAAGATCTTGTTCGAATTATAATGTTTTTTATTTTTCAACTCTATACTTTGGCGTAAAACGCTAACGTTACCTAAAATTGTTGAAAAATTGTGCTTTTTCTTTAAAAGCTAATTTACTTATTAAAAATAACAATTTCCGTCGAAAAACACAAAAATAATCCAAAATTTTTTAAACATTCTAAATATTGTTCAAATTATAATAATTTTTGTTTTGAAATACCAGTATTTTGTCTAAAACACTAACGTAATCTAAAATTGTTAAAAAATTAGAAACATTTAGGATCTAATTTTTTTTATTTAAAAAAACCGATTTTTTTGTGGAAAAAGTTAATATAACCTCAAACTGTTTAAAAATTAAAAATCTTGTTCGAATTATCATGATTTTTATTTTTAAATAATATTTTTTGGCGTAAAACGCTAACACAACCTGAAATTGTTAAAAAATTGTGATTTGTCTTTAAAAGCTAATTAATTCATTGAAAATAACTTTTACGTCAAAAATACCCAAAAATAATCCAAAATGGTTCAAAGATTCTAAACATTGTTCAAACTATAATAATTTTTGTTTTGAAATACCAGTTTTTGGTGTAAAACGCTAGCGTAACCGAAAATTGTTAAAAAATTAAGAACATTTAGAATTTAATTTTTTTATTCTAATTAACTGATTTTATGTGGAAAACGTTAATATAACCTCAAACTGTTTAAAAATTAAAAATCTTGTTCGAATTATCATGATTTTTATTTTTAAACAATATTTTTTGACGTAAAACTCTAACACAACCTGAAATTGTTAAAAAATTGTGATTTGCCTTTAAAAGCTAATTATTTCATTGAAAATAACGTTTACGTCAAAAATACACAAAAATAATCCAAAATGGGTTAAAGATTCTAAACATTGTTCAAACTATAATAATTTTTGTTTTGAAATACTAGTTTTTGGTGTAAAACGCTAGCGTAACCTAAAATTGTTAAAAAATGTAAGAACATTTAGGATCTAATTTTTTTATTTTAAATAACTGATTTTCTGTGGAAAACGTTAATATAACCTCAAACTGTTTAAAAATTAAAAATCTTGTTCGAATTATCATAATTTTTATTTTTAAACAATATTTTTTGGCGTAAAACGCTAACGCAACCTAAAATTGTTAAACATTTTAATTAGTCTTAAAAAGCTAATGATTTCATTAAAAATAACATTTACGTCAAAAAAAAATCAAAAATAATCAAAAATTGTTTAAAGATTCTAAACATTGTTCAAACTGTAATCATTTTTGTTTTGAAATACCAGTTTTTGGTGGAAACCGATAACGTAATCTAAAATTATTAAACAATTATGAACCAATAAAGTGCAATGTTTTTTGTTAAAAAATTTGATTTTCTGCGAAAAACAATGACATAACCTAAAATTGTTAAAAAAATGCAAATCTTGTTCGAAATATAACAATCTTTGTTTTAAAATACTAATTTTTTAAAAATAACTTAAGCATAACCTAAAATTATTGAAAGTTGGTAACCTTCTTTAAAATCTATTTTTTAATTTTTTAAAAATACCAATTTATCGACGAAAAACTCCAAAATAATCCAAAATTGTCTAAAGCTTATAAATCTGGTCGAAGTTATAAGGATTTTTGTTTTAAAGTACCAATTGTCAATTGAAAAATTATGAACCTTTAAAGTAAAAAGGTTTTTTATTTTTAAAAAACAATTTCCTGTAAAAAACGTTAGCGTGACCTGAAACTGTTCAAAAATTACAAATTTTATTTGAACTATAATGATTTTTGTTTTATAACCTAAACTTGTCAAAAGTTGTGCGCACCTTCTTTGTTTATTAAAAATACCAAAAATACTTTTCCGAGAAAAACACTAACATAATCAAAAATTGTTAAAAGATTCTAAATCTTGTTTAAATTGTAATGTTTTGTGTTTTAAGATACCAATTTTTGGTGTAAAATGCTAATTGCTAACGTAACCTAGCATTGATAAAATTTAAAAATCTTTATTAAATTTTTTTATTATTAATAAAAATACCGATTTTAGACGAAAAACACTAACGTAATCCTAAATTGTTAAAAGATTCTAAATCTTGTTCAAAGTGTAACATTTTTTTAATTCGAAATACCAATTTCTGGTGTAAAATGCTAACATTTGAAATTCTGCTTTAAAAGAGAATTTTTTATATAATAAACACCATTTTCCGACGAAAAACACTAACATTATACAAAATTGCTAAAAGATTTTAAATCTTGTTCAAATTTTAAATGACAAGCTCTAGCGTTTTACACCACAAAATGGTGATAAATATGTTATAACGCAACCTAGAATTATTGAAAAATTACGAACCTTTAAAATCTAATTATTTTTATTTATAAATGCAAATTTACCGTAAAAGCACTAAAAAATTAAAAAATGCAATTTGTTAAAAAATTTTAAACCTTTGAACTGTAGTGGTTTTTTCAGTTTTTGTCTGAATCCTAAAAGACAATTTTTTTCTACTTGTAAGATTTTTATTGAATTGGAATTGAGGCAATTTTGATATTTAATTCATTTCTGAATTGAAGTAAGGAGATTTTGTATTTTTAACATTTTTATTGAGTTGAAAGAAAGGAAATTTGGTTATTAATTTTTTTTTCTGAATTGGAAGAGGTAATTTTTTCATTTTAAACATTTTCATTAACATTTTGATTGTGTCAAAGCGAAAAAAATTTTTTGCAGCATTTTTCTCATGATGAAAGGCAGGCATTTTTTTTTTACTTTTGCTGAATCGGAAGACAAATTTTTTTTATTTTTAACATTTGTATTAATTTGTTAGTCAGGATACTTTGTTATTCAATTTGTTTCTGAATTGTGAGAGGAATATCCTTTTCTGGACTAGAAAAGCAAGTTTTTAAAAAATAAATTTTGTATCTTTATCTTTTTGTTCATAAATTTTTTTCGGATTTTAAAGAGGGCATATTTTTTTATTTTGAACATTTTTATTAATATTTTAATTCAGTTAAAGCGGAAAAAATGGTATAATTTTGAAATTTTTTTAAGATAAAAAGGATGGAATTAAAAAAAATTTTTGAAGTGGTAAAGAAAGTTTTTTATTTTTAACATTTTGGTTAACATTTTTATTGAATTGTAGCGCGAAAAATGATATAGTTTTCATATTTTTCTTACGATAAAATGGGGACAATTTTTTTTTCAATATTTTTTTTTTGAATGAAAGGAAAGACATTCATTATTTTTAACATTTTTATTGAGTTGGAAACTTTAATTTTTAATAAATCAAAAAATGTTAAATTACAGCAGGGTATAAAAATTTAATATTAAAAGAAATTAATAACAATTTTTCTTAATTGGCTACGGGAAGAGGAAAAAAGAATGACGAAATATGCTACATATATTGTCGATAAAACTGATAGGTTTTATCAGTTTGTTTGATAATACATCAGGTGAATGGCAAAATAGAATTAAATTTGAATCGATTCAGGATTATCGGGCTGGCACACAGTTAGTAAAAAATATTTAAATAAATAAATAAATAATTGAACAAAGTGTCTCACTTTATTTAAAAAAAAAAAAAAACTGTTTTTAAAGTTTGTTACATAATATTAAATATGAAAGTTATATAAATTAAACATTTCATACTCAAAACTTAAATAAAAAATTAAACATTTCATCCTTTTATGCAGAGCTAAAAGTTAAATATAACTCCTTTCCTTTCTTTTAACTCAATAAAAATGTTTAAAATTAAAAAGTCCCTCTTCCAATTCAGAAATAAATTGAATGCCAAAACTTTCTCTCTTCCATTTAAATAAGAATGTCAAAAATAAAAAAAATTTTCTCTAAGTCAGGAAAAAATTAAAACCCAAAATCTCCATTTGTGTGACACGATAAAAATGTTTTAAATAAAAAATGTCCCTTTTCCAGTTCAGAAAAAATATTGGAGACAAATTATGATCCCATTTTATCTTTAAAAAAATATAAAACTTATAGAATTTTCCGACCTTTAATTCAATGATAATGTAAAAATTAAAAATGTTCTTTTTTCATTTTAGAAAAAAATTTTTTAAAAAATTTCTTTTTTATCTAAAGAAAAATGTAAAAATTACATTATTTTTCCATCTACTAATTTGAAATATTCCTTATATAATGCAGAAAAACAAATAAAAACCAGACTTTCTTTTATTTCAACCAATTAAAAATGTCCTCAAATTAAAAAAAAAATTTCCTTTCTTTCTACTTAGTAAAAGAGTTTAAAATAAAAAATTTTCCTCTTCCACCTCATAAAAAATTGAAAAAATCAACCCTTTTTATCTTAAGAAAAATATGGTAATTATATAATTTTTTCCCCTTCAACTCAATAAAAATGTAAAAATAAAAAATGTCCTTTTTCCAATTCCCCAAAAAATTGAAAAAATAAAAAATTTCCTTTGTCAAAAAAAAAAATTTTCCTGTGATTCTAACTCAATAAAGATTTTTTTAATGAAAAATATTCCTCTTCCAATTCAGAAAAAAATTGAAAACAAAAAATTTCCTTTTTTATCTAAAGAAAAATGTAAAAATTACATTATTTTTCCATCTACTGATTTGAAATATTCCTTTTATAATTCAGAAAAACAAATAAAAACTAGAATTTCCTTTATTTCAACTAATTAAAAATGTCCTCCAATTAAAAAAAAAAATTCCTTTCTTTCTACTTAGTAAAAGTGTTTAAAATAAAAAATTTACCTCTCCTAACTCATAAAAAAAATTCAAAAAAGCCACCCTTTTTATCTTAAGAAAAATATGAAAATTATACAATTTTTTGCCCTTAAACTCAATAAAAATGTAAAAATTAAAAATGGCCTTTTTCCAATTCCGAAAAAAAAATTGAAAAAATAAAAAATTCGCTTCAAGTCAGAAAAAAAAAGAAAATAAAATTTCCTCTGATTTCAAATTAATAAAGATTTTTGAAATGAAAAATATCCCTCTGCCAATCAGAAAAAAATTGAATTAAAAATGTCCTTCTTTTTATTAAAAAAAAAAATGTGAAAATTGCAGACTGTCCTTTTTCCAATTCCGATCAAAATTGAAAAAATTAAAAATTCCCTTCAAGTCAGAAAAAAAAGAAAAAACAAAATTTCCTGTGATTCCAAATTAATTAATTTTTTTAAAATGATAAATATCCCTCTTCCAATTCAGAAAAACATTAAAATAAAAACATGTCCTCCTGTTTATCTGAAGAAAAATGTGAATATTAGAAAAAAAAAAAACTAGAATTTCATTTCTTACAACTGATTAAAAATGTCCTCCAATTAAAAAAAAGGTTCTCCCTTTCTACTTTTAAAAGTGTTTTAAATAAAAAATTTGCCTCTTCCAACTTATAAAAAATTTGAAAAAATCCTCGCTTTTTTCTTAAGAAAAATATGATAATTATATAATTTTTTGACCTCCAACTCAATAAAAATGTAACAATAAAAATGTCCTTTTTCCAATTCCGATCAAAATTGAAAAAATTAAAAATTCCCTTCAAGTCAGAAAAAAAAATAAAAAATAAAATTTCCTGTGATTCCAAATAAATAAAGATTTTTAAAATGAAAAATATACCTCTTTTAATTCAGAAAAAAATTGAAATAAAAACATGTCCTCCTTTTTATCTGAAGAAAAATGTGAAAATTAAAAAAAATCCCCCTCCTCCCTCAAATAAATTAAAATATTGACTAAAATTTTAAAAATAAAAACAAATTTTTCCGCTTAAAATTTAGAAAAACAAGTTGCAAACCAAAACTTCTTTCCTTACAAATCAATAAAAATGTTTAAAATAAAGAATGTTCTTCTACCAATTCAGAAAAAGAATTGAAAAAAATCCTCCCGTTTTTATCTTAAGAAAAATGCAGAATGTCTTCTAATTCATAAATAAATTATTAACAAAAATTCCTTCCTTTATAGTTCAGCAAAAATGTTTTAAAAAATTCTATGTCAATAAAAATGTTGAAACTAAAAAAAAGTGTAAAGTGATGAGAGTTTTTTTCACTAAAAATTAAAAAAGTTACATTATTTTTCATTTATACAGTTTCAACAATTTTTTTTTTATTCTAATATTGAAAATTTTTTTATTATGGATTTTTGAATTGTTTTTTGTTTTTAGCATTACGGGATAAAAATGCAGGAAGGTGAATGCGCGATAATTTTTTTCTGTATTTAATACAAAAAATAAGTAGCATATGGAAAAAAGTTGAATTCTTTAATTTTGCTAAATCATTAAGACCTAAAATAATAAATTTTTCACTTTTCGAGTCTAGAAATTGAAAAAAAATTCAATTTTGTAATTTTTTTTGTTAAGTTTTAGAGACTCAGTTTAGCTTTTAGTTGTTTGATAAAAGTTTGGCAATAAAATTGAGACTAGACGACGGCTTCAGGTGATTTGAAATCGAATTATCTTATACCACGTGGAGGTCATAAACTTGACC
Source organism: Amphibolips quercusostensackenii (assembly GCA_032357855.1). Taxonomy (NCBI): domain Eukaryota; kingdom Metazoa; phylum Arthropoda; class Insecta; order Hymenoptera; family Cynipidae; genus Amphibolips; species Amphibolips quercusostensackenii. The sequence continues at coordinate 643,997 of JAUELO010000014.1, forward strand.
TAGAACTTGATAAAGTTGATAACATTAACAAAACCCAGGCTATAATGCCGAAACACTTACCTTCATTATTGAAAAGACAATGTGCGTAAATGGTTTTTTCCGAAGGACAAAAATCGTCATTGTCAGCACATTATTTTTTAAATCGAAGAAAAACGGTATTTTAGTTTTCAAATGCAGGAGAAAAAAATTTGTTCACAATATTTATAGTAACAATAAAAAGAATTCATCGTTATCAAAGTGTATAAAAGAATGTTTAAAAATTAGTTATTAACAGTTGCTTACGTCAAAGAACAAAGTTTCATTATTGGAAAATAGTCAAATAACGCATTTGTTAATTAAGTTTGTTTAAACAATCGTAAATTATTATAAATTGGTAAAATAGACAATGTACAATAATTAGTTGTTAATTCCCCGAAAAAGAGACGAATTCTTTGTTTATTATTGTGTAAGATCAAAATTAGTTTAAAAAAATTATTATTAACAATAATTATTGACTGCTATTTAAATGTACTTAAAAGTTTAGATATTATTTATTTACATTTAATAACGCTAAAAGAAACCAAGTTCGTACCTCGAAATAAATTCCAATAGTGCATTTATTGATTAAGTTTGTTTAAAAAATTATCAATTGTTACTGAGCTGGTTTATAAAATTTGTTTATAAAATAATAAACTATTTAATGACTTATTGTTCCAATATACAAATATTTGTATATAAATTGTTCAAATTCAGTGCTAATTAAGTGACGAATGGCAGTCAATCCTCACAAAATTATTTTCAAACACTCATTTGTTTATAACAAATTTAATCAATTTTTCAACATCTGCATTGCTACTGAAAAACGTTTTTGGATTTGCTTCATTTGTTCTAGGTATCTTGAAATGAATCGAAGTATTTCTCAAAAAACGGCATTTATCAAAAGTTAAATTTTGTCATTGCAAAAATAATACTAAACTTTTTTAAAAATCTGCTCTATTAAATATATGCGAAAATCGAATGCTTTTTATTCTAAAAAAAAAACGTTCAATAATGCGACTTATACCTTCTCCACTTTATTATTTATTGAACATCCAAGAAGGTCGAATGACAAGGGGTAGTGCAACAATTTTCAATTCTTTCTTGTCAGTTCGAGTCGACTCTTCTTCAGCTTAACAAATATATTTATCATTTTTACGTTACAAAAATAATAACAACAAAACGCGAAAGTTAAAAAAAACGAGAAGAAATAATTTGCTATTTTTTTTAGTTTCATTTAATCCAAAAAATTAAAATATTAAAAATATTTTCGAGATGAGTATCTTTTTCCTCGCTAAACTTGCTTTTGAGTCCTTGGGTGCAAAGTGGAAACACTCGATGAGAGTGATTCTTAAAAAACACCGATACCATCGTGGATTTTATCAGTGAAAAGTTTTACATTTATTAACCAATTTTTCTTAATTTTAAGATCACACTTGTTTTTAAAATTAATTTAAAATTTAAAATTAATTAGTTCCTAATTATTTTTAAGCACATCAGTATAGCTAAAGAAAGGAACTTTCGGGTAACTAATTAATTTTTTCTCTTCAATTTTTAGTGGTCAGAAGTTAATTATCTTTTTTTGCTATGGATGCATAATACGAATTTAAAAAACTTGGCACCACATTTTCTATTTTTAATTTTTAAAAAAAGGGACTATATCAAAATCTTTGCATAAATCATATTTTTTATGAAAACGTAATCATTTTTTTTTCTCTATTTAAATAAAAGAAAAACTTTTAAGATTGTTCGTCTCTCGCGCAATATTGTTTGCGCAAGATAGCGGTATTATCAGTTTCATTAGGAAAGAAATATTTTCAAGCAGATTCGATCTGCTCGAGCTGGTTATCGTTTGGATAAGGAATTATTGAGAGTAAAACGAATCCTCGAATTTTCCCGTGTTTCCTAATTTTCCGAAATAAAAAATGGAACTCGAAACTCAAGCCTTGATCGGACTCTGCCTTTCGGCTGGACCTGTCACAAGAGCAAGGTAAATTTTATAAAATTAAATTTATTTGTTTTCATTTTAACTATATGATAAAGAATTTTCTTGATATCTTTAAGGTTAAAAAATATTCATTTATATTTATTATTATTTATATATAAATTATCATAACGCTGAATATATTTTAAACGCTACATACACTATTATAACACTAGATAATTATAATTTATTTTAACACTTATTTAAAATAAAAATTAATCAACTATATTAAATAATTACAACAACAAAGTAATATAATTTTTTTTTATTCTTCATAAGTACGCAGTCTCCCAAAACTGATTAAAAAAATTTTTATATCTACCGCTTTTAATTTAGGGAATACTGTACATGACTACATTCAATACCATTATTTTGTGATTGTAATAAGAAGGCCGATAAAGTTTTATCGCTTCTACATTTATTTTGCACGTTTTACATCTGCTCTAAAAATTTATAGATTAAAATTAAATTTCGGCATTGAAATTTTTGGAAATATTTTTTGATATTATTTAATCAAATGGAAAGTTTAGAACAAAATCGAACTATTTGATAATATACTCTAAACTTGAATCAGTAAAAAATAATTCGTAGTCAATTTGGAATGAACTGATCTGTGATTTTCACTGATGAATAAGTCAATTTAAATTATTTAATTAGCAGCGTCCACTGACCGAATTAGTCGTTTTGAATGACCTAAACTGTGACCTTTCTTCATTAAATCAGTAATTTTTAATGGCCTACTTTGTAACTGTCTACAACGACAAAAATAACTGCTGAGTGTAAAATCCCTTCGTCCAGCTCTAATTAGCCCAAAAAAAATAAGCCCTGAGTGTGAAATCCCCCTTTCCAGCTCTTTTCAGCTCCGAAAGTCTCCCGTAAGAGTAAAATCCCCTTTTCCAGCTCTCATCACCCCGAAAGTTGCCCGTAAGTGTAAAATCTCCTTTTCCAGCCCTTCCTAGTTCCAAAAATTACCCCTATATGTAAAATCCCCTTTTCCAGCCCCCCGAACCCCAAAAACTGCCCCTTAAAATAAAAGCCCCTTTTCCAGCACTCTCTAGCCTCCAAAATCACTCCCAACTGTACAATTCTCTACACTAGGTCTCCCCAGCGCTAAATATTACCTTTCCCAGCTTATTTTAGCCCTAAAGATGACCCCTAAGTGTAAAATCCCCTTTTGCAGCTTTCCCTAACCCTAAAAATTACTTCTAAGTGTAAAATCCTCTTTTCCAGCCCTCCCTAGCCCCTAAAACTATCCCTGA
>JAUELO010000014.1:761033-778171 GCA_032357855.1 Amphibolips quercusostensackenii
TATAGACTAATCGGAAATTTTATTATTTAGGAATTTTCAAATTTCGCATTTTTATATTTCGGAGTTTTTATAATTTCAGAAATTTTCCAATCCGGTAATATTATAAACTAATCGTGAATTTTATTATTTAGGAATTTTCGAAGTTCGGATTTTATAATTTCAGGAATTTTATAATTTCGGAAATTTTTCAATTCGGTAATATTATAGACTAATCGGAAATTTTATTATTTAGGAATTTTCAAATTTCGCATTTTTATATTTCGGAGTTTTTATAATTTCGGAAATTTTCCAATTCGGTAATATTATAAACTAATCGAGAATTTCATTATTTAGGAATTTTCCAATTCCGGATTTTTATATTTCGGTAATTTTATCATTTCGAAAATTTAATTATTCTGAAGTTTTCCAATTGCGTAATATTATTAACTAATCGGGAATTTTATTATTTAGGAATTTTCCAATCCTCGATTTTTATATTTCGGGAAATTTAATTATTCTAAAATTTTCCAATTCGGTGATATTATAAACTAATCGAGAATTTGATTATTTAGGAATTTTCTAATTCCGGATTTTTAAATTTTGTCAATTTTATTATTTCGGGAATTTCAAAGTGCCAGGAATTTTATTTCATTCGATTTTTCAGTCAATTAAAATAAAATAATCAATTTCTTTTGCAAAAATAGGCATAAAAATCTCTTTAAATATTTTTCAAAAATTCTTCTGAAAGTCTTTGTAAGGTATTTCACATAAAGATAAAATACCATACAAAAAGCATTTAGATCACCCTGATAAGTATACAACAATGAAGCGAGTCAACGATAAATAATATTTTTTCAGTCTTTATAAATATCTAGCTGCCTAGAAACGTTACTTTTTATACATAAAATTAAATAAGCACGTTCCCTAATTTATGAAAGTAACTTCATAAAAAGAGAAAAATTTCTTAATGTTATTATAAATGGAAAAAATAGAAATTAATAATACTAAAAACAACATTATTCAATTTGTAAAATTTTTTGTTAAAATTCATGAATTTGCTAAATGATTAAAATAATTTTTTAAATTATTTGTACAGGTACTTAAAAGTCAGTGCGTATTTAAAATACTATTTCAAATAAAATATATTAACCTGAGTTTGGTAAAAATGATGAATGCTTGAAAAAGTTTATTTTCCGGAAATTTGAAATTTCTCAATTTTTCTAATTTAGTTAATTTTCACTTTCGGAATATTTCAACTCCGTTAATAAATATTTTCGGTACTTTTGTCTTTCGTAACTTGAAATTTCAGGTTCTGAAATTTAATTTTTCCGAAACTTCCTATTTCGATAACCAGATTTTCGGTAAATTTCCAACATTTGGGATTTTGCTTTTTCCGAAAAATCATATTGTCCCTCTACATTAAGTATTTAAATAGCGATATCGGTATTTTGCACCATCGTTGATCGATCATAGAATTAAATCTGATCTACAAAAAATCTTCTGGATCAAAAATCTCCAGACTTGTATTTTTACTTGGGTGAAAACTCGTATAAGAGCGAATTCTATAGTGTATATGAACGATGTAAGATAAGTGTGCTAGGGTGGTCCAAAAAAAATTGAAAATTTTTTGTCTTGAATTTTCAATCTCTCACTCCCCAGATTACTGAGCTTAAAAAAATGTATTTCCTATAGAAAAAATATATATTTTTGTAAATTTGCAATAGAATCGTTATTATTAGGTTTATCGATTTATGCCGGCAAAATTTTTCTTTAGCATTAATAAAATGCAAGTAATTTAAAAAAAAATTTAAACCTCATAAGACTATAGGAGTAAAATCGCGTATTTGTATCGTTGATTCTTCTTTTTAGTAAATTGTTTTTGATATACAAGATATTACTTTTTAATATTTCGAAATTTTACAGATTGCTACAAACAATTTATTATTATTTATAACCTTATTCTCAACTCGACTTTTCAGGTAAATTAAAATAATAATTATTAAAAATTGACAGCAGTAACTGTTTAATACACTGCTAGGATATAAGATCTAAAATAGTTAATAAGAGACAATAAGAAATTGTTTAAACAATTGTGCTTACTAAAATAAATGTAAAAAAATATGCGATATCTCATTTTTCACTTGCGGGGTTTTTGGGGACCCTATAAAAGGGACTTATGGGGGTTGAATGCAAAAAGTAATTAATAATTCTCATTCAGCATACCTAACATTAAAAATTCTATCACAAATTTACAAAATAAAATATTTTTCTCCATTAAACATTATGCTCTTTGAGCACCTCTGAATATCAATTAATTAAAAAAAAAGTACGCGTTCATATTTTTTTTTGATCCTCAAAAAATCTGGGGAATGAGGGCACGAAATTAAAAAAAAAATTGGACCACCCTAGTGTGCATCGTCGAAAGCACATGTCAATTAAAAATTACGACAGGAACGTAAAAAGTAAATTGCATAGGTAGAGACGCGAGTGTTGAACATTTTCTCTACAAATTCCTTCTTGTCGATTTGAGTTCTAAAAGGAGAATTTATATTCTACTAGAATCAAATCTTTATTATTCAAATTTGAAAATTATAAAGACTCGGCAAATAAATAAAAACATTTTACCTAATAATCTTAGCTAAGAATAGTGAAGACTTTTAAAAATATTAAAAATTTAACAACTGAGTTTAATTTTTTTAATTTATCTACAAATTATTATTTATTTTAATGATTTTAGAAAAGCTGATTGGAAAAAACGGTTTCCTTACGAGAAAAAACATATTTTGTTTCCTGGAAATGTCCCGTTCTCTTTAATAATTCTCCTTTCAGAACTCAAATCTGAGTATTTTTTTACTAAACTTAAAATACGTTATGCGATAATAAAATATCTCTATTTTCTCTTCAATATTTTGATTCTCTAATTCCGTAAAACTAATAATTCCTCTTCAGAACTTCGTCCCTCTCTCTCCCTCTCTCTCCAAATGTTTTAAAATCCCTAAATCATAATTCGCTATTAAAAAAATACTTGTTTAACTAAATCAATACTGCTTACTAAAAAAAATATCATTTCCAACGTTTTGAATCTCGCACTAAAATAGAGGTTGAAAATATACTATTTCACATATTTTTATTTTTGAAGGAATCGATACCGTCATGTTAAATTCTTCAAATTCCTTGAATTTCTTGAATTCATTCTAAATTCATTGAATTCTTTGCATTATTTTGAATTCTGTGAATTCCGGGGAATTCTAAAGACTTTAAGGAATGCGAAGGATTCCATAATAATGCTGCAATTCTAGGAATTCCCTGAATTCTAAGTATTCCATGAATTATAGGAATTTCCTGAATTCTAGGCATTCCCTGAATTTTAAGTATTCCATGAATTCTATAAATTCCCTGCATTCTAGGAATTCTGAAAATTCCTTTAATTTTAACAATTCCTTTCATTGTAAAAATTTCCTTAAATCTCAAAAGTCCTTAAACTTACTGTAAATTCATTGAATTCTTCTGAATTTTTTGCATTATTTTGAATTCCAAGAAATTCTAAAGCTTTTCGAAAATTTCATTGACTTCAAAATATTGCTAAGAAGTAAGAATGTAGAGTAATTCAGACTTCAGAAAATTTAGAAAATTTCAAGAAATCCAGAGAGAGTAAGAAACCTAAAAGAACTAAAAAATGTCAGAATTACTTAAATTTTTTTAATTCTCTGTATTCCTAGAATTTTCTACATTTCTTGAATTCTATAAATTTCTTGAATTCTCTAAATTCTTGAAATATTCTAAATTTCTTGAATACTCTGAATGCCTTGAATTTATTAAATTCTCTAAATTCCTCGAATTTTCTAAATCCCTTGAATTCTCTGAATTTCTTGAATTCTTTAAATTCCTTAAATTTTCTTCTAAATACATTAAATTTTCCTAAACTCTCCGAATTCCTTGGAATATTTTTAATTCCGTGCATTTTAAGTATTTCTAAAGGCTTTAAGGATTTCCTATGACTTCAAAATAATTCTAGAAATAGAGAAATTAGAAGAATTCTGAGAATTCAAAAAATTCAGAAAGTTTAAGGAATACAGAATTCAAGAAATTTAAGAAATTTAGACATGATTTCCAAGAAGCAAAAGAATTCAAAAGGATTTGAAATAGTTAAAAGAACATTTCAAGCAATTCGAAAAATACAAAGAATTAACAAAAATTTTAAAGAAGTTAAAGGAATTCAAGCAAATGAAGAAAAAATGTAAATAGTATACTAAACCAGAGAACAATAATTACTGAACTAATGTTAATAATTCCCCGAATTAGAGAGTATAAAAGCATTTCAAGTAGTTGAAAAGAATGCAAAGTGTTCAAAAGAATGCAAAGAACCCAAAAGAATGCAAAGAACTCAAAAGAATGCAAAGAACCCAAAAGAATGCAAAGAACTCAAAAGAATGCACAGAACTCAAAAGAATGCAAAGAACCCAAAAGAATGCACAGAACTCAAAAGAATGCAGAGTTCAAAAGAATGCAGAATTCAAAAGAATGCAAAGAAGGCAACAGAATGCAAGTGAATTGTATACTTTTAGTCCCTATTTCAGCAAAACGTCAGAAAAATCTGAAGTGAGTCACCTATCTCTCACAGCCTGACCATCGGAATCTTCAACACTCGCTTCCGGGATTTCAGGAAACAAAAAAAAAACTCGACGAAAACGATTTGCTGGCAAGAGGTTTAGAGCAAACCGCCTTTCCTGCCGAAGAGAAGCGAACTGATCGTGCCAAGAGCAGACTGCGCAGCCGACTCCTTCGTAACAGGAGGCGCAACCGGAGGCTTGACTTGGCCCAAATCGGTTCTCGTTGATCGATTCCCGGTCCGCCGTTCACGATTCGAGTGACTCAACATCCCCTCAGAGTCACTTCCCCTCGAGCGATCACTAGGAAGCGATGAAATAGAATCATCGCTGATGGAAGAGGCTGAGGAGGAATAAAGCTTCTCTTGGCTGAAGCTGGAGGACATCGAGTTTTTGAGGAAAGTCAGTTGAGCCATGGGACTCTCGTTCCGCCTCGTGTAAAGCGCCCCCTGAAGAGCTAGTGGAGAAATTCTCGAAGTACTCGCCATAATCGTCTCAATTCCGATCCTCTCGAGTTTTTCCACAAGTCTAATCCCCGTCAGAGCCTTCTTGTCCGACCTGGAAAGAGGGTTTTTGACTCGTTTTCGCTTTTGAGGAGCCGCTGGTGTTGTCTAGCTTCCAAAGGTGCGTTTCAGCAACTCGGCGCCGGTAGTAAACAATCCGAAAGAGAGAGAGGAAGTCGGAGAAGGTGAAGCCGACCTCGACGGGTTCGGACTCCCATCTGGACTGTTGCAGGGTGTAGCTGTAGGTGAAAAGTTCTTTTCTTCGTTCGGCGTCGCGACACAGGAAGGCGTGACGGCTTTGATTCCTCTTTCGTTGAGCATTTTCGCGAGACTGAGTGTCGTCGAGAAAGTAGAGGTCGAGTTCCTGCGACTAAGCGTCCTCGGGGTGTTCAGGCCCGAGTTCATCTGGCTGTCTGGGGCACTCGCAACTCTGCTGCCAGCGACACTCGCCGTAACACTGGTGTGATCATCAGGGTGAAGAACTGTGCTGTTCGTGTAGGTGTAAATAGACCCAGTGTCCTGGAAAAGCTTCCCAGGATTGGCGTACTCTTCGTCTTCCTCGACGTCTGTCAAGGTGTAGGTTTCGAGTCCAAGATCTTCTAGGCCTCTACTACCACGAGTCTTTACTCCAGGTCGTTCTTCCAATAAGCCCCCGAGAGTTGGTGTTGCGAGTTGAGACCAGTGATGGAGAGTTTGCGAACCCTCCATGGGTTTGATGATCTGCAGCTTCTCTGGGAGCCGCCAGGCACTGTTTCCACTAAAGCCACTGAGGTTGCCGCTGCTTCCGGTGGACATGATGCTGTCGGGAGTTCGGCAACCGAAGGGCAGGAAGTTTGGAGGAGAGTTACCACCGCCATCGTATTCGTAGGTGTAACCAGTTCCTGTGCTGAGACAAGCGCGTCTAGCTATCACTTCTGCTGGGGTTAGACGACGCAATGCTGCCTCAAGGTCGGCTGCACCTGGAGCTCCCGGAACTCCTGGTAGCTGTGGTGCTCTGGAAAATATAATTCTTGATAGGTCATGAGTTTCATTAGAAACAAACAAAAAGAGAATAGAAAGACAGGATTGTGTGGTATACACAAAAATAGTTAAACCAAACTTACGGATACTCTTCAGAATCGGTAAGAAGCGAACCCTCGCTATCACTGTATCCGGCAGAATCCAAACTTGGAAAACCAGAAACACCCGGCATTCCACGCGTTCTGGTTCGCATCTGAGTTCCAAGGCTCATCCGTGGACCCGAAGATCCAGTCGAGAGTGTGGAAGTCGTCATGGATCCAAGTCGTGGGAACTGCTGACTATCATTAGTAGCTCCGAATGAAGATCTTGAGGCACTGCGAACCGTCTCGAACACTTTCTTATACGTCGGTCTATAACAATGCGACAAAAATGTAACCTCTCGATTTCTGGATCCGCTTGATTCTTTCTTAAAAATCTAAAATTTTTCTCTCTAAAATTAAGAATCATTCCTAAAACAACTCACAATCTATCGGCACCTATTCCGGAGTCTAAACTGGATTCCGAATAAAGTGAAGACTCGAGTTCCGAAGCGATGGAGTCAGGTTGAGGAGCTGCGACCAGAGATGGATAAAGTGCACCACCTCGAACTATTGGCATTGACCTCTTCCTCTGCTTCCTGAGCTGTTCCTGAGTTTCCGCCAACAAATTCACAACCTGAGAAAAAAAACAATTGTAGAAATGTTAGACTACCTTTCTTTCTATAACTCTGGTCACTCCTCTCTTCTCCATACTCCATTCCACATCATCCATTATGTTTTAGTTCTTTCCTTCCATATTTCCATACTTCATTTAGAATCTCTTCTGTACCAGGTGACTTCCCATCTTTCATTATTCCTAAAACCTTCATTATTTCTTCCCTTAGTGTGTCTTCCTCGTTTTTTTTTCCTTCCCTCTTTTTTTCCTTTCATAACTTTCTTCCCTACCCTTCCTTGTAAATCCATAACATATTTTTTTCGTTCTACTATCTCAATATCCTGGTTTACTCTTTTCATCTCTCTCTTTCTTGAGAAGTTTAGGGCAAAACAAGTCCTAGCATTCTCCGCTTTTTCTTTGAACCTTATATTTTCTTCCTCTTTTTTGTATCACACATCCCGGGAAACTGCTTTTTTTCTCCTATATTCTTCTCCACTCCCTTTCCTTTTTCTCCATTTTCCTAATTCCTTTCTCGTTTCCTTTTTCTCTTTACAGGAATGTAAAGAGAACTTCTACCTTCTCCTTTACTAACTTCTTTTTTCTGTGGTCCTCTAATACTCTTCTTACTTCTCGTATCATTATTTCCATCTTCTGCTTAAAATTCCCATTTCCCGTTAACATTTCCCATTACCGTTTTTATATTCTTTACCTTTTCACTAAATTGTTCTTTTGCCCCTACTTACCAATCCCCTCTTCATGTTCTTTTTAGCGGAACTTCCTTTTTATCATTATTGCTATTACTCTTTTCTTCCTCTGATTTCACTATTATGGGAAAGTGATCCGAATCTATATATTTACTTCCATTAGTTTTCTTATATCCTCTAATTTCTCATGCATAGCTCCGTATACATACTCTCACTATCTTCAAACACTCTCCGCCCAATATATATGTCTTCGACTATTAGTCCTTCTTTTTCTTCTTTTATCTCTTTCCTATCTTTTTCTATAATATATTCCTTCCTCACTCTCATCGCCCTTCCTCCTATTGTTCTGCTTTTGCTAATATTTCTCTCTGCATTTTGAATCTGCACCCGAGACCTTGTGGTAGCCATTCTCGTAATTTTTTGCATCCCTTTTCATCTAATATCCATTATTACTAATACCCCCATTATTCCAAATTTTACGTAAACTTCCTATCCTCTCTTTACAAGGCTGTTACATTCCAATAGCATATCCTCCATTCTTCCCTTCTTTTATCTTCTCGGCTCTTTTTATATCCTACTATCTCTTAATTTTTTGTGCAGGGATGATTTGTGAAAAAAAATACAGAGACTCCTAAAGAGGAAGAAGAGCTGGAAAGTAGTATAGAGAAGATAGTAAGCTCAAACCAGGAGTTTGGAGGTGGGGAAAGTGAGGAAAATGGTAATGACAAGGAAAGGTTGAGAGAAATGAAGGGCATAGCAAGAAAAGACTCTTCAAAAAAAATATAGTGATAAAGGGTTTATGAGGGAAAGTAACTGAAAGGAGCTGTAGAAAGGGAGAAGTGCTAAAATGGATCAATTTGTAAAGGAAGAAGCGAGAAATGTAAGAATAGAAGGGGAGTTAAGAACATGGGTTAGGTATGGTAAAATAGATATACAAGTTCTATGGTGGAATTGGGATAGAAACAGGAAGAGTTCGTAAAATGTGAGAGGACAGGGGAATAGGTGAGAAAGAAACGAAATGGAAGTATTTCAGCTGTAAAGGGAAAAGAAAAGAGATCAAAAGTAAATGATGGGAAGTATGAAAGATTTTCTAGTAAAATGTAGCTCTCTTTAGAAGAAAGGATAGAAAATTTATGAAAATTTGGGGTAATAGGAAGTCGTGATGATGAAGGCAAGGCTTGATGAAAGGGGGTAAGATATATTAAAGAAAAGGCTATCGCGGGGATACAGGTGGGAGGTACAAGAAAAAAAGAGGGGAAGAAGGGTCAGAGCAATCGGAGAAATGCGAACGGGGACAAGGAAAGATTTAATAGAGAAAAATATGGGAATAGATTGAAATAACAAAAAGGATTAATGGAAGAAGAGATGAAGATAGGAGAGAAAAGATAAAGGTAGGAGAGGAAAGGTGGATAGTAGGGGTATATGTAAATAGGGATATGGAAAATAGATAAAAGGTTTATAAAAGATTGGAATAGGCTAATAAGGTTGTTTGACATTCGGGACAGACTAGAGAACTCCGGGTTATATGGTAAAAGAAGAGGTTCAAAGGGATGAGTTAAGAAGAAGAGCAGGAAAGAGGGCGTGGAAATTCAAACGGAAACAAAGGGAGTAAAAGGGAGGGGAATTAGCGATAAAGTGTACCAAAGAGGTGAAACAAAGGGGAAATAGGGACACAGAGTTTACGCGATGGGAAGAAGAGAGAAGCAAATATAGATTATAAGGAAATGAAAAAAAAGAGTTATAGAAAAACAGGTAATATATAGATAATTGACAATAGGGAAATCAAGATACAATAAATGGTATAAGGTGACAAAAAGGGAAGGATGAGAAGAGAAACTGCAGGAAATGTGAATTAGTAGAGGAGACATGGGGGCATGTTATGGAACGGTTGCATACGTGTAAGGGGGAAAGAAGAGGATGGCAAAAGAATGTTAAGAAAATTTTAGATGTAAAGGAACTCGGAGAAAAATAGATGAACGAGGTAGAAAAAGCTAGAGGAGTTAAAGAATAATAAGGGAGCCAGGAGGAGATGGAATGGAAAGCATCAGTGGAAAGGAAAGGAGGAGTAAAACACTATCACTCGTTCGTTCGCTCTGAAATGGTAAACATTTACAAAGTAGAAATTATATGTATTAAAATAGAGAATTAGTTAGATGAGTTATTATGATAGGTAATAAGCTGTGTAAAAAGAATGTCATAAAGATATAAAGGAATGGAGTTTATGTAAACCCTAAGGAGGCACACTATAAATAATAAAAGGAAAGAGGGAGCGGAAAGAAGACATACAGTAATAAAGGGTCTATGGTTAGAGGGAAAGGAACTGTTGTTGGAGTAGAAGAAGTGCTAAAAAAGATAGACGTGAAGATAAAGATACAGAAAGTAAGTAGTATAGGAAGGGAAGAGAGAAGAGGAGAGAAAATGACACTGGTAAGACTAAAGAAATAGGAACATGAGAGCGAAGTGATTGTAAAGAAGAAGGCGTTATATGGAAACTTGGAATATAAGTTAAGGAAGAAATGAAATGAAATTACAGATAATTTGATGTAATTTGAACCGAATTTAAAAAAAGTAATCTACCTCGGCGTAGCGGTCCTTGAACTCGGCAAGTTCACTAGCAAGAGTGTTCTGATTGTCCCTGGTTATGACTAGAGTCGCTCCAACTTCGTCGTGCTCGGACATCCGTCGTGCGAGCCTCAACTCCGTTTCGGTTAATTTAGCGGTCAAGCTCACTATTTGCTCATGCTGAAGCCGGTTTTCCTCCTTCTGACGACCCAGCTCCTCTGCTATGCCGTCTACCTCCATGTTTGCATTTGCTGTAATGAATAATTACATTTACTTATTTATCGATTCGCTACTTTAAACTACCCAAATTTACAGACTAGAGTTAAAAAAACTATTAAAGAATTTTCTCTTTCTGGATTTATAATTTGAATTTACTAGTAATAGACTTCACAGAACAAAATAGTCTGAAAATAGGGGAATAACGAAGAAATAAAAGAGAAATGCATTCTTTTGTATAAAATTAATGTATGGCTAACATATTACTAAGACTTTACGTTAAAATACATTGCATGTTCAACCAAAAAAGATTAATTTTCTACTAAAAGAAATAAATTTTCAACCTAAGAGGTTAAATGTTTCAGAACAAAGGTTACTTTCAAACCCGAAAAGATGAATTTTCAACAAGAAAGATTAAATTTCAACCAAAAACAGTTGCATTTTCAATCAAACAGTTGAATCTTCAAACCAAAAAGACGAATTTGTTAGAAGACGGTTGAATTTTCAACCAAAAAAGATAAATTTTCTACCAAAAAGATGAATTTTCAATTCAAAAATACAAATTTTCTGGGTGCTGCGTACCATCTTGCAATAGATCTATCACAATTACATCTAAAATAACTGCAAAAAAACCCTAACCTCAAAAATGATGTACACATTCTTCAATATCACAATTTTAAACAAAAATTTTAGCGACATTTTTTTAATATGACTTTCGGCTAGGGCAGTTAAATAAACAGTTGCATTTTCCATCCAAAAGTACAAATTTTCTATCCAAAAACACGAATTTTCACCAAAACAGTTGAATTTTTGACAAAAAAAGAGACGAGTTTAACAAAACAGATGAATTTTCAACAAAATACCTAAATTTTATGTAAAACAAGGTAATTTTTAGGACAAAAAACAAACTTTTTTAAAAACAGTTAAATTTTCCATACAAAAAGATGAATTTTCTACCCAAAAAGACTACAAAGATAAATTTTCAACCAAATAATTGAGTTTTTAACTAAAAAGGGTCAATTTTTAACCAAACCGTTAAATTTTCAAGTCAAAAAGAAAAATTTCAAACCAAAAAAGGAGTAGTTAATTTTTCAGTTACAAAAATTACCATAAAAAACGAATTTCCAACAAAATAGTTAACATTTTTAACAAAAAGATGAGTTTCCAACTAAAATAATGAATATTCAACAAAAAATGAATTTTTAACAAAGGAGTTCAACTTTTAACAAACTACTTAAATTTTTAATAACAAAAAAATGGATTTTTAACGAAAAATGCAGTACATAGTTGATATTTCAACCAAAAAAGACGAATTTTCAACAAAACAGTTAAATCCTCAACTATTACATTAATTTTTAACCAAAAATTTTCATTTTAAACTAAAAAAGATCGGATTTCAAAAAAAAGAGATGAATTTTCAAACCAAAAAGAGAAAGAATTTTCAAAAAACAGTTGTATTATCAAGTTGAAAATACAAATTTTTAGAATAAAGTAAGTTTTCAACCAAATAGTTGAATTTTCCACTAAAAACGATTTAATATTTAACCAAAATTGAAATAACTATATTTGCAGTTCAAAAAATTTATTTTTAACAAAAGAACACGAATCCTCAAAAAAATAGTGGAAACTTCAACCAAAAAGATAAATCTCTAGCTAGTAAAATAAATATTTAATAACGCGGTTCAACTATCAACCAAATTTAATTGTCAATCAAGAAGATTAATTTCTACAAAAAATACGAATTATATTTAAATTTTCATAAAAAAAATGAATTTTTAAAAAAGTATTTGAACTTTTAACCAAGAAGTTCAATAGTCAAAAAAAAAGATAAATTCTCAACCAAGTATGAAATAGTTACATTTTCAGTTTAAAAAATTTTCAACCAATAATTCAAATCAATCAACCAATCCTGAACCAAAAATATAATATAAAAATTTTCAATTAAAGAGAATGAACTTGAAACCAAAAATAGTTCGATTTTCTTATTTGGTGATGATAATTCAGTTCGAATTTAACCCAGGAAAATTGGAAAAATACTAATTCTTAAAAAAAGGTGAAAAGAAGGGAATGTAGTTAAGAGTGTGCATTAAACTTACATTAATATTAGAATTTAATTTTGAATATAGCAACTGGCTTTTATAATTTAGAGATCTTCTACTTCCTACAAGAAAGGATCTCTAGATTCTCTCTAAATCCTCTTAGAGGAACTCTAGATCCTTTAAATCTCTAGATCCTCTCTTAAATCCTCCTACAGGATCTCTAGATCTACTCAAAATCTTCCTAGAGAATCGCTCAATCCTCCCAGAGGATTTCTCAATACTTCTAGAGGATTTCTAAATCCTTCTACAAGATTTCTAAATTCTCCTAGAAAAAATTTTTATTTCTCCTAGAGGGTCTCTTAATCCTCCTAGAGGACCTCTCAATCCTTCTAGAGGATCTCTAGATCCTTTAAATCTCTAGATTATATCAAAATCTTCCTAGAGGATCACTCAATTCACTTAGAGGATTTCTTAATACTTCTAGAGGATTTCTAAATTTTCCTAGAGGATCTCTCAATCTTCCTAGAGGACCTATCAATCCTCTTAGAGAAACCCTCATTCTTCTAGAGGATCTTTAGATTTCTAGATTCACTTGAAATCTTTCTAGATGATCACTTAATACTACAAGAGGATTTCTTAATACTTCAAGAGGATATATAAGTCTTCCTAGAGGATCTCTTAATCCTTCTAAAGGGTATCTCAATCCTCTTAAAGGATCTCTTAATTCTTCTAGAAGATCTGTAGGTCCTTTAGATCTCTAGATACACTCGAAATCTCCCTAGAGGATCACTCGATCCTCCTAGAGGATTTTCTACTACTTTTAGAGGATTTATAAATCTTCCTACAGGATCTCTTAATCCTTCTAGAGGATTTCTCAATTCTCTTAGAGCTTTTTTAATACTTCTAGAGAATTTATAAATTTTCCTAGAGGAGCTCTAAATCCTCTCTAATTCCTCCTCGAGGATCTCTAGATCATCTCAAAATCTTCCTAGAGGATTACTTAATCCTTCTAGAGGATTTCTCAATACTTCTAGAGGGTTTCGGAATCCTCCTCGGGCATCTCTTAGTATTCCTAGAGGATCTCTTAATCCTCCTAGAGAATCTCTCATTACCCCTAGAGGATCTCTAGATCCTCTTGAAATCTTCCTAGACGATCATTCAATCCTCCTAGGACCTAGAGAATTTCTCCATACTTCTAGATGATTTCCAAATCCTCCTAGAAGATCTCTTAATCCTCCTAGAAGAACTCTCAATCCTCCTAGAGGATGCCTAGACCCTTTTATATATCTAGATGCTCTCTTAATCTTCCTGAGAATCTCTCAATCCTCTTAGAGAATGTCTTAATCCTCTTGGAGGATCTCTAGATCCTCTTTAAGTCTTTTAAGAGGATCACTCAGTCCTTCTAGACGATCTTTAAATCTACCTCGAGGATTTCTTAATCTTCCTAGAGGATCTCTAGATCCTTTAGATCTTTGGATCCTCTCTAAATCTTCCTGGAGAATCTCTAAATCCTCCTAGGGAATCTCTTAATTATCCTAGAGGGTGTTATTCTCCTAAAGTATCTCCAGATTTTCTCCGAATCCTCTTAGAGGATTCATCAATCCTCATAGAGGAAGGAAGGGGAAATGGAAAAAGCGGAAGGCAGAGAGCAAGGAGGGGATTAAGAGGGAGAGGGCTGAGAAGGAGGGTGAACATTTAGTGAAGTAGGGGGAGAGGGATATGGGAAAAGAGAGGAGCAAGATGGAGAAAATCTCTAGATCCCCTCGAATCTTCCTAGAGGATCCCTGGATCTTTTGGATCTCTAGATCCTCTTTGAGGAAGGGATAGAAATGGAAAAGAGTGTCTATTAATATATGAAAATAGAATTGTTCTCTAGATTTAAATGCGGCCTGAAATAAAATAAAAAAACCTTACCAAGTTGAGCAGCAATGTCTTTGACAAGGCGCGCCTCCTGTTCCTCGCAATCGTCGGCCTCGTGCACGAGTTTGGTAAACTCGCACTTCAGAGATTTGTTCTCATCCTCGAGAGAACTTATCTTACGCTGCATAACATCGAGATTGATACCCAGAAGGCCGGATGGTGTTGTAGCCTCCGAACCCGACTCGTCCACATCGTTGGTCAGAATTTGAATCAATTCTGTTTTCTTTGTCGTCTCGTGACTCAACTGAGTGATCTTCTCATTAGCAGCCTTAAGCTCAGCCTCCAGGGCATTGACAGTGCTCTCAAGTTTCTGGTTATGCGTCAAGAGCTCTTTGCCGATGCGCGCTGTTAATTCCAAGTCTTTTTCTTTCTGCAAAATTTAAATTTTATAATCAGCAAAAAAAGATACAAATGAAAAAAATGTGTCTAAAAAGAACTTTTAGACCGCAATACCGTGCAAATGGAAAAAAATCTTTTTCTGTACATAAATGACAACAATGTGCAATTGTTTATATACTTTATTTACAAAATTAACAAATAATATGAAATGAAAAATTTTCATCACTAAACATCACTGAAAAACTAATGTGAGAATCAGGAGAAAAACATTCCTTTTTTACATATAAGCCAACACGGTGCACTTGTTATTTAATTTGTTTATAAAACTAAGAAAAAATATAAAGGGACTTATTTTCGTTACTGAATATCCTTAACAACATGATTTTAAGGAATTAAAAGAAACGACTTCATTCTCCTTATAAATAACGAAAGAGTGCATTCGTTTATTAATTTGTATATAAAATTAAGAAAAAATATAAAATGACCAATTTTCATTACGACATACTAAAAAAGATAATTATAGGGAAATAGAAAGAAAAACTATTTCTTTCTTCTTATGAATGCCAGTAAAGTGAATTTGTTTATTTAATTTGTTTATAAAATTATAAACAAATATAAAATGACCAACTTTCGTTACAACATACCAAAAAACATAATTATAGGGAAACAACAAAAAAAGATTTCTTTCTTCTTATAAATATCGAAAGGGTGCATTTATTCACATAATTTGTTTATTAATTGAAAAAAAAATATATCGAATAACAAATTTTTAATACTGAACATCACTGAAAACATAATTTGAGAAAAATTTAAAGGAAAAACGATATCTCTTTCCGTATAAATGCCGACAGAGTAAACTTGTTTATTTAATTTGTTTAAAAATATTATTAAAAAAAATAAAATGACCCACTTTTGTTACAACATACTGAAAAACATAATTATAGGAAAATAAAAATGAAAAACAATTTCTTTCTTATAAATACCGAAAGGGTGCATTTATTCATATAATTTGTTTATTAATAAAAAAAAACCGAATAATAAATTTTTAATACTGAAAATCACTGAAAACATAATTTGAAAAAAATTTGAAGAAAAAACGATATCTCTTTCCGTATAAATGCCGACAGAGTAAACTTGTTTAAATAATTCAATAATTTGTTTATAAAACTAAGAAAAAATGTGATGTGAAATTTTCATTATTAAAAATTTATAATAACACAATTTGAGGAAAATTAAGAGAAACATCGATTAATTTATCTATCTAAATGCCAATAATATGCAACTGTTTATTTAATTTGTTTATAAAACAAAGAAAAAATCTGAAATTACTAATTTTTGCTACTAAATATACTTAACATAATTTGACGAAAATAAAAAGAAGAAATCATTTATTTAAATCAAATTACGTTGTTAAGAATATTTTGTAACGAAAATTTGTAGTTTTATATTTTTCTTCATGCCGTAAGCAAATTAAATAAACAAATGTACATTGTCGGCATTTATGGGTAGAAAAAGTTTTTTTTTTTATAATTGCTTCTAAATTATGTTGCAAATAATGATGATTGATGAAGTTTCATCACCAGATATTATTTGTATATTTTTAAACAAATTATATAAACAAATATAGAGGGTCAATATTTACAAGAAAAAAACAAATGTTTTTTCTTTTTAAATCCGCCAAATCATGTCTTCCAGGATATTTAGTAAAAAAAGTTTGTAATCTTATGTTCTTCCTTGATTTTATAAACAATTTAGATAAACAAATGTCCATTGTCGGCACTTATAAACAGATAAAGATTTCTTCTAATTGTTTCTAAATTATGTTGGCAGTGATGATAAATAATGAAGTATTATCATCTGATATTACCTGCTTATTTTTAAACAAATTATAGAAATATATACTTAAAATTATTTGACGAAAATGCGAAAAAAATTTTCTTTGAATCAAATTATGTTGTTAAGAATATTTAGTAAAGCAAATATGTAGTTTTATATTTTTTTTTCATGCCATAAACAAATTAAATAAAAAAAAAAATATATAAATAAAAAAATAAAATAAAATAAAATAAAAAAATAAAAAATATATATATAGGCTTAGCATTTATTAGAAAAATGCAATCTTTTTATTCATTTCCATCAAATCATAGCGTTACAGATATCAAGTAACAAAAATTTATAATTTTATGTTCTTTAATTCTATGAAAAAAGGATATAAACAAATACACATTGTCGTCATTTATGCGCATACAAAGGTTTTTTTTATAATTGCTTCTAAATTATGTTGCAAATAATGATGATTAATACCGTTTTATCACCTGATATTATTTGTTTATTTTTAAACAAATTATATAAACAAATACAGAGGGTCAATATTTACAAGAAGAAAACAAACGTTTTTTCTTTTCAAATCCACCAAATCATCTCTTCAAGGATATTTAGTAAGAAAAATTTGTAATCTCATGTTCTTCCTTGATTTTATAAATAAATTAGATAAACAAATCTCCACTTTCGGCACTTATAAACAGATAAATATTTCTTCTAATTGTTTCTAAATTATGTTGGCAGTGATGATAAGTAATAAAGTTTTATCATTTCATATTATCTGCTTATTTTTTA
>JAUELO010000015.1:37931-53998 GCA_032357855.1 Amphibolips quercusostensackenii
TTAACTGTTTTTAATTGAAAATTTAATTCTTTTTTGTTTGAAATATCAACTACCACATTTTTCATTTAGAATTTATCTTTTCGAAAATAAAAATTTAAGTGCTTGGTTGAAAGTTAAACTCTGGTTAAAAATTAATATTTTTTTTTAATACTCAACATTTTATTTAAAGATGTATCTCTTTTTTTGAAAAATGAGCTTTGTTTGTTGAAAATTTGTTTTTCCCTTCTCTGAAAATTAATTTTTTTAACTGAAAATTCCGTATTTTTAAATAAAAATTGATCTTTTTTAGTTAAAAATTCAACTATTTGGTTAAAAATTGCTCTTTTTTAGTTAAAATTTTAATTATTTCGTTGAAAAATTAATTTATGTCCTTTTGGTACAAAATTCAACTATTCCAGTCAAAGATTTGATCATTTTAGTTGAAAATTTATCAATTTTTTCAAAAATTAATTATTTTCAACTAGAAATTTAACTATTTAATTTTTGCTTGAAAATTGATCTTTTTTACGTGAAAATTCAACTATTTTATTAAAAATTCATTCATTTTGTTAAAAAATGTATTTTTAGGTGGAAAATTAATTCGTTGAAAATTCAACTATGTTAGTTAAAGATTCATCATTTGATTTAAAAATTCATATTTTTTGTTCAAAATTCAACTATTTGCTTGGAAATTTGTCTTTTTCAGTTGAAAATTGAACTATTTCGTCGAAAATTCACTTATTTTGTTGAAAATTGTATTTTTTGGCGGAAAACTAATCTTTTGGTTGAAAATTCAAATATTCTAGCTACAGGTTCATCATTTTAGTTAAATATTTATCAGTTTGGTGGAAGTTTAATTTTTTCCAACTGAAAATTTAACTATTTTATTTTTGATTGAAAAATGATCCTTTTTTTTAAAGTTTATATTTTTTAGTCGGAAATTCAAATATTTCATTGAAAAATCATCTTTTTTGTTGAAAACTCAACCGTCTCGTTGAAAATTCATTTATTTTGTTTAAAAATGTTTTCTTTTTGGTGGAAAATTTATCCTTTTTAGTCGGACATTCAAATATTTAATTGAGAAGTTGTCATTTTTAGCTGAAAACTCAACTATTTCGTTGAAAATTCATTTATTTTATGGAAAAATGTATTTTTGGTGGAAAATGAATTGGTTAAAGGTTTAACTGTGCCAGTTAAAGAGTCATAATTTCAGGTAAAAATTCGTATTTTTGTTTAAAATTCAACTATTTTAGTTAAAAATTTGTCAGTTGTTCGAAAATTAATTTTTTCCACTGAACATTTAAATATTCTATTTTTAGTTGAAAATTGATATTTTTAAGTTGAAAATTCAACTATTTGGTTGAAAATTTGTCTTTTTTAGTTGAAAATTCAAGTATTTCGTTGAAAATCCATTTATTTTGTTGAAAGTCATTTTTTTTTAAATTCAACTATTTCATTAAATAATCATCATTGTAGCTGAACAATAATTTTTTTTTTTAATTCAACTGTTGCAGATGCATGTTTATCATTTTAATTGAAAATTCGTCAGTTCGGTCTAAAATTCATTTTTTCGACTAAAAATGTAACTATTCCATTTTTTGTTAAAAAATAATTATTTTAATTGAAAATTCATCTCCTTGATTAAAACTATTTTTTTTATTGTTGAAAATTATTTTTATCAAATTGAAAGGTTAATTATTCCAGTTGAATATTCAATTATTTTTTTAAAAATTCATCTCTAGTTGAACATTAATTTTTTAAAATACAAATTTAACTATTCAATTTTTTTTCTAAAATTATCTTTTTTAGTTCAAAATCCGTCTTTTAGTAGAAATTAATTGTCTTTTTTGAAAATTATTTTTATTCAATTTAGTTATTCTAGTTAATAATAATTCGTCATTCTGGTTGAAAATTCATCACTTTACTTAAAAATGTAACAATTTTCTAGAAATTTTTTTTTTTAACTGAAAATGTAACTATTCCAACTGAATATTTACATCGTTTTGTTAAAAATTTATCTCTTTAGTTGAACATTAATTTTTTAAAATAAAAATTTAACTATTCAATTTTTGGTTGTAAAATTATCTGTTTTTAATTAAAAATTCGTCTTTTTGGATAAAAATTAATCCTCCTTTTTCAAAAATTAATCTTTTGCGTTGGAAATTCGATTATTTTAGTTAAAATTTTATCATTTTAGTTAACAATTCATCATTCTATTTGAAAATTCATCACTTTATTAAAAAATGTAAGTAATTTTTAAAACTGTAAATGTAACTATTCTAATGGATTATTCCATTATTTTAGTTAAAACTTCATCTCTTTGGCTTAAAATTAATTTTGTTTAACTAAAAATTTTACTATTTTGTTGAAAAATCGTCTTTTTTATTTAAAAAATTAATCTTGTTTGAAAGTTCGTCTTTTTGATTGAAAATTCAAGTATTCTAGTAAAATATTCATATTTTTATTAGAAAATAAAACTATTTGGTTGAAAGTTAAACTCTGTTGTTGAAAATTCATCTGTTTGATTCATAATTCATTATTTTGGTTAAAAATTCATTAGTTTGGTTGAAAATTAATTTTTTTACTGAAAATTCAGCTATTTATCATTCTAGTTTAAATTTAATCTTTTTAGTATAAAATAAAACTACTTGGTTGATAGTTAAACCCTTTCCTTAAAAATTCAATATTTTGTTTCAAAATTCATCTATTCCATTCGGAAAATTGTATTTTTTTGTTGTTAAAAATTCAACTATTTCAGTGAAAATTAACCTATTCGGTCCAGAATTTATGTATTTTGTTGCAAATAAAATTTTTATTAAATTGTGATTCAAATGCATGGACTTAAGAGGCAAATTCAATAAATGATTAATTAAGTTTTTAGTTTTATTTAATTAATAGACTGAAAAAAACATTATTTATAATAAAGTCGCGAAACTGTATGCATATTCCGAGTTGATTGTTTTAAAAAATACGAAATATTTGAATGGTTCCGCACTATGAAAAATTATACCTGGAAAAAACCTGGGATTGTCAGGGAATTTTTTTCCAGGATTTTAGTAGACACTTTGATTAAATCTGAGATCTTTCAAAAAATCCAGTAAAGATTTTACTGAACCATTTCTAGATGCATTTGGATAAAATGGATTGAAATGTGAATATTCAGTTTAGACTGGAGCGATTGTAAATCATATTATCTTCAACACGGTTGAAACCAAGGTTTAAAATTTTTATTTTCACTGATAAGATTAGAGGCAAATAAGCCACCAGTTTCCAAGAGTGTTTTTGCAATATGATTCTGTCACTGTGACCATTTTTGAAATCCTTTTAATTTTGGAAACTTATTTTAATTCTTCAAGTTTTGGTGTTTTTAAATGTTTCACTTTTTTACCGAATTTGCTAAGTTTTGTTAATTTGCTAAGATTTTATAATCTTTCTTAAATATGTAATTCAGTAAAATATGAGCAGATGGAAACATATGATATAACCGTATGTTATCTAAGTAAGACTGATTCCAGATTCTTTTTCGGATATAGTTACTAGGCAAAGAGTATTTCTGATGTCATGAACCATTTTTAGATTCGAAGGGTTTAGAGAAGCTCTTTACACCTCTTTATTTATGTGGTGATCAATAATGGTTAGACCAGAAGTCAAAAGTATCAGTCAGGTCAAATCTTTATAGTGATTTATGAAATGGACAAAAATAGATCTTTATTAATTTCTGAAAATATTGACGGAGGCTCCTAAGCGTACTTGAGAAAAAATAATGTACGTTAAAATTGTTTATTTAACAGTAGTTATTTAGAGTTTCAGTTTTCGCTTTCTCTTCAGGGAAAAGTTGCAATTCTTATCGAATCCTAATGATCAAGGCCTCATTTTATTCCTTAAAGGATACTCCACAATTCTATTTGGGGGGTGTTTATTAAAATTTACCATTATTGTCTATAACAATAATAACTGTATGGTTTCTAAATTAATTTTTTTAATAAAACCCACCCAAAATAGAATTGTAGAGAATCCTTCAAAGAAAAGAGGCCTTAGTCATTATGATTAAATAAGAATTGTAACTTTTTCTTGAAGAGAAATCAAAAACTAAACTTCTAACTACTGTTAAATAAACAATTTTACCCAAATTATTTTTTCTGAAGTACGCTTAGAATCCTCTGTCAAGATTTGCCGGAATTAATTATAGATTTTTTTTTTCGATTTTATAAATCGTTTCAAAGTTAGGCAACTGTTGAGATTGATAGTATGTAGCATCCTTAAACTAGAAGGTACAATTCTTAGTTGATTTAAAGTTCTTTTTTACATTGATTCTGTATAAAATTTAGAAAAACTTCGTGGGATCGGAATTCAGGGAGAGCTTTAGTTTTTCTCATTTATTAAAAAAAATATTTATTTATTCCTGTATTAATTTATAAAATTTATTTAAACAAAATAAAAAATCAGAAATTTGTGTAGATTTTAGCCTCCTTTTTTTGCTTAAAATGTTTGCAATTTGCCAAAAATCTGAGAAAGTATAAAAAAAATGTTTTGTTTTCAACAATTTTGTAAACAAAGTAACAATTAGGCTATACTTTTGAACGGATAAACATAGTGATTTCAATCTAATCTTACGAACATTCTGTAACGCGCGTATTGTTTCCTGTAAAGATTAACTGGACAAAATATTTGTTAAATTTATAGACATTCATTATAAAAAAATAATGTCATTTTTCAATCCGTCGACATCGTTTTTTCGCTAGTCCACTGTCATTACTGATAATTGCCTTTTTTGAAGCATCGTAATCGTTATGAAAAAAAAGTTTTATAAACAAATTTCGTCAATGACATATCCACGTTTGTTGACCCTGTTTTATGCAAATTGTAAGAGCGAAAAATTTATGAATTGTGCAACTGTTGCCTTTCTTTATTATATTTGATGATGCAATTTGTTTATAAAAAATCGATTCATAAGAATTATGCTAGTTCATAAAAAGAGACGTTTGTCAGTATGTAATTACAGTGGACTGTTAAAAAATGTATGCAATTTTTTACTTATTTATAACAAATGCCTGTAAATTAACAAATTTTTTGTCCATTTAAGCGTTTTATTTTGTTTAAAAAAAAAGGTTTATGCGTTAAAAAATAGCCAAAGTGTTAGTTTATAAAATATAAAATTTCTATCTGCTGGTCGCTGAAAAGTAATTTTTAGTCCATTCCATGTAAACCGAAAAGCCTATCTGTTTAATAACAGCTAAAAAGTTGATTTATTTATTAAATTTGTTTATAACGTTTAAAATTATTATTTAATATTTCCTAATTAATTATTAATTTTACTTAAATTGTGATGAAAATTTGATGGAATAAAATATATGAGCGCCTTTAAATCTCAACAAAAAATTTCAGCTATTTATTCCTCATAACAAATAAACAATTTTATATATTTTCTCATCACTGTAAGTGAAAAATCCTTAGAAGTATTTTTACTGATTTGGAACATTTTTGGACAATTGCAAACAGTTCGAACAAAGTAGGAGGCTTGAATTTTCAGAAATTTATATTTAAAAAAATGTTTTTCAAATGAAAAAATTAAAATCCTTTTTCAAAAATCAACTCACACAAGCTTTTCTCAATTTTTTATATAATCGATATAAAAATAAATAATACTTTTTAGGTAAAAGAAACTTGAATAAAAAAACTCGTTATTGATCAGAATTCATGCAAATACACTTAAGGAATATAAATAATTAATTTAATATGCAATTTAATTGTTATATATATATAATGTATATGAACAAATACTTAAGTATAATGCGCAAATGTTGAAAACACTCTTTTTTTCTGAAAATACCGTATATATTGTATTAGATTTTTAATTAGTAAATATTTATCATCATACGTCAACAATTTAAGTTGTTATAAAAAATTTAATTTACAAATATTTATTTCGTTTTTTTTTCTCTAGTTTTTTATCTTCTCTTTTACACTTAATACAATTGAAACTATTAAAAAAAACTTTAGGAATATATTTAATTATTTATAACAAAAATGTTAAATGTCTTAAAGGAACGCTTATTCGTGGAATTTTTTAAAAAACAAGTTCTTTTGGAAGCAACTTAATGCTGATATATAATAACGATTTTTAGCTAACACTTAGGTTTGTGTTTTTGAATTTTTCATCAAAAATTTGGTTAATTTCTTATTCAACAACAAATTTGCCATTTTTTTATTTTGTAAATTTTTAGAAGTACCATTTTTTAAAAATATTTTCAAATTTATCAAAGAAGGTCTTTTATCTTTGCTACAACTATCTAGAAATAATTTTTAGTTGGTGGAAGTAATTTAAAAAAATTGTATTACGTTATAAACAAATAAATGAACAAAAGTCATTTTTGGATTGGAAATATTTAGCTCCCTGAAATTTAGATTTTTGTATATAATGTGAGAGAAATCAATATTTCATTAAGATTCATTGAAAAAAGATGTTATTTGTCAGTTATATGAACAATTTTTATGGACAAATTTACAATTGGTTCATTTTAAAAAGAATCGGCTCAATTTTTCTACACGGAACCACTTAAGAATGTCTTTTCAATGATTGTTTGTTATTATAATTGGTTAATTGGCAACAATTATTAATTATTCAACATAATTTTATTTTAAAAAATTGCAATTTAGCTACTTTTGAACGTAGAGGCTGAATTTTTTCTTACGGACTTGACAAAGAATGTCTTTGTGATTACTGTTTCTCATGATGCTTCTTCAATTGACAACAATTATTAATTATTTAAACAATATTAATAAATAAATTCAGAGTTTGTCTATTTATCAACGAATATTTGATGACTCTTCGCTATGATAAACTTCAAAATTACAAGAATTGTTAATTGTTTTAACATTTGCTTTTAACAAATTCATTTTCTGTCCACTTTTCAAAGGAAAAAAATAACTTTTTCTACAAGAATGCATTAAAGGTGTCTTGAAATTTATCCTTTTCTATACTACTTCACGAATGAATAGCAGTTAATAATTGTTTAATTTTTTTATGTATATTTTTTAGTTAATCAATACTTTTCTTTGATTAAAAAATTATTGCAGCAAAGAGTCATCGCAAGGACATTCTTAAGTGATTCCGCGAACAAAAACTGAACCTATACGTTGAAGAATATCCAATTTCTAAGTTTGTTTATAAAAACTGCTAAATAGCATCTAATATTTTAATAGAAAGCTCTGGATTTCATTGAGCGAAACCTTGCCAATCCTGAAAAATAAAAAAATGTAAACTTTGTTGTTAAATAAAAAATTAACCAAACTGTGTCTGACAAATCTAAGGAGACAAATCTTTTTTAAATTTTAAAATCTTTCATTTTTTTAAACTTTAATATCGAATGAATGTTGTAGGCTAAAAATTAATTTGTTTTCGGAAACTTTTTTTGATTTACTGTATGCTGGTTAGAATTTAGAGTTAGAGCAGCCATACTGTCATTAGATAACTATGAATGTCAACAATTAAACCACACCTGATAATGATTTAATGATCTCTCTCATTAATAGTCTATTAATGAACTAGACTTGTCTGGTTTGAAATTAAGAGTTCGAACATTTATTTTGAAAAAAGACCAGCTTAAACTTCTAAGTGAAATTTGATTAGATTTCGCTTATCCAAAAGAGAAATTTGTTTTCGCAATATTTTCTCCAGTAAATCCACTTTCTTTAAAAAAAGGAAAATATTTTATAGGCTACAGCGAACACTTGAAAGTAATCTAATCAGTTTTTTTTTGTTAAGATAAAATTTCTCACAAATTGTTATGAATATAAATAATTTTTAAATTCATATAGTATTTGCTTAATTCTGATTCTGAACTGGGAAATATAATAGCGATATTATAAAACTAGGAACTTATGTTCTTTAGTATATTTTTCTTTACAAAATTGTCTGGTGTTTTTGAAACATTAAAACGTTGAAGATAAGGGGAATTTATAGCTTCGGGAATTATCGCTGCTTATCGGACTTGCGTAATCTTTTACTGATGTTAAATTGCGGATTCGAGAAGACTATAACAATAAGCTCACTTTGCTTATACACAACCGTTAATTTAATAATACAAACGTTAGGTATGATAGAGCAGTGTCTTTATTTCGGTCGTTAGGTCAACGACTCGAAGATAGTAGGAACAGGTAATGATCTATGGCGCATCTGAAAAGATTCAGACAATTTATGCATAGCTGTTTGCATACTCTGCAAATTTAAATTCATTAGGCGCTCTTTCTCTTTAATTAATATGGCGAACAAAAATTAATGAATTAAAACTTCCTGAGAAGTAACACTAGCGCTTCATCTAGTCGATTTATTCGGAAATTTTTAGATAAATTGGTTAAATATTGCAGGCTATAGTTAGTTAAACTGTTAAAAATCTAATTTTATCCAAAGAAATTAAAATAACACTAGAAATAATTGATTAATCAAAATTTACTGCAAAATAGCTCTAGAGCTTTTTCTAGTCAATTTATCAAAAAAAAATTTAGATGAATCGGTTGAATATTTTAGGCTACAGTTCGACAGAACTGCTAAAAATCAAATGTTGTGCGTGAAAATTAAAATAACTCTAGAAATAATTAATGAATACAAACTTAACTGAAAATGCCAACAGAGCTTTATCTAGTCAATTCGTCCTGAAATTTTTAGATGAATCGGTTAAATATTGTAGGCTGCTAGTCTATTAAACTGCTAAAAAATCCAGATTTGGTCATAAGAAGTTAAATAATTCTAGAAATTATTGATTAATTAAAATTTCCTGAAAATTGTCACTATAACTTTATCTAGTCAATCTATACTGAAATTTTCAGATGAATCGATTCAATGTTGTAGGCTACAGGTCAATTGAACGGTTAAAAAAATAAAATTTTGGACGTGAAAATTAAAATAACTCTAAAAATAATTAAATAATGAAAATTTATTGAAAAATAGCACTAGAGCTTTATCTAGTCAATTTATTTTTAAAATTTTAGATGAATCTGTTGAATATTTTAGGCTACAGGTCGACAGAACTGCTAAAAAATCGAATTTTGGTCACGCGAATGTTGGTCATACAAATTAAAAGAACTAGAAATAATTAGTGAATAAAAACTTTACTGAAAATAGCATCAGAGCTTTATCTAGTCAATTTACCCTAAACTTTTTAGATGATTCGGTTAAAATATTGTAGGCTACTGGTCAATTAAACGGCTAAAAAATCCAAGTTATGGCATCAAAATTAAAATAACTCTAGAAATAATTGATTCATCAAAATTTACTGAAGAATAGCGCTAGAGATTTATCTAGTCAATTTATCAAAAAAACTTTAGATAAATCGATTCAATATTTCAGGCGAAAGGTCGATAGAACCGCTCAAAAATCGACTTTTGGGCATACGAATGCTGGGTTAAAAAATAAAAATAACTCTAGAAATAATTAATAAATACCAAATTTACTGAAATAGTACCAGAGCTTTATCTCGTCAATTTATCCTGAAATATTTATGTAAAATAGTTAAAAATTGTAGGCTACTGGTCATTTGAACTACTATAAAGTCCGGTTTTGTTCATAAAAAGTAAAATAACTCCAGAAATAAATTATTAAACAAAATTTTCTGAAAAGTATTACGAGAGCTTAATCTAGTCCATTTATTCTAAATTTTTTAGATAAATCAGTCAAATATAGTAGGCTACAGGTCAATTGAACTGTTAAAAAATTACACTTTGGACAGGAAAATTAAAATAACTCTAAAAATAATTGATTATTCAAAACTTACTGAAAACCAGCTCTAGAGCTTTATCCAGTCAATTTATAGAAAAAAAATTTAGATGAATCTGTTGAATATTTTAGGGTACAGGTCGACAGAGCTGCAAAAAAATCAAATTTTGGTTATAGAAATGTTAAGAATAAAAATTAAAATAACTCTAGAAATAATTAATGAATACAAAATTTACTGAAAATAGCACCCGATCTTTATCTAGTCAACTTATCCTAAAATTTTTAGATAAATCGGTTAAATATTTTATTCTTCTGGTCAATTAAACTGCTAAAAAACTTAGTTTTGGTCATAAGTAAAATAATTGATTAATCAAAATTTCCTAAAAAGTATCGCTAGAGATTAATCTAATCAGTTTAACCTGAAGTTTTTGGAATAGTTAGATGAATATTTTACGCTAGAGGCAGACAAAGTGGCTAAAAAAATTAAATTTTCGGCTGAAAAAAGCGAAATAACTCTAGAAGTAATTAATAAATCAAACATTTCTAAAAAAAAGTATTACTGGAGCTACAACCAGTCCATTTATCCTGAAATTTTTTAATAAATCGGTTGAGTATTGTAAACCAGAGGTCGACTGAACTGTTAAAAATTGAATGTTGTGCATAATAACTAAAATAACTCAAGAAGTAAAAAATAAATCCAAATTTCCTTGGAAATGGTACTGGAACTTCATTTAATCAATCTATTTCGAAGTTTTTAGACGCATTGGTTGAATATTTTAGGATACAGATCGACTGACCTGCTAAAACATAGAATTTTGGTTATATAAAGTGAAATAACTCTATAAGTAATAAATAAATTAAAATTTCCTAAAAAAAGGCAGTTGTGTTTCATGTAGTCAGTTAATTCTGCAATTTTTAGATTAATCGGTTTGATATTTTAGGCTAGAGGTCGACTAAACTGCTAACAAAATAGAATTTTTAGCTCAAAAAGTGAACTAACTCTAGAAATAATTAATGAATCGAAAATTTCTGAAAAATATTAATGGAGCTTCATCTAGTCAAAATGTACTGCAGTTTTTAGACGAATCATTTGAATATTGTCGGATCGACCAAACTGCTGAAAAGTGCAATTTTGTGCATAAAAAGTAAAATAATTCTAGAAATAATGAACTAATCCATATTATCTGAAAAATAGCCCTCGAGCTTCATCTAGTCAATTAATCCTAAAATTTTCAGATAAATCGGTTGAATATTGTAAGCTGCAACTCGACTGTACTTGCTAAAAAATTGAGTTTTGGGCACAAAAAGTGAAATAACTCTAGAAATAATGAACGAATTTACATTTTCTGAAAAATACTATTAGAGCTTTATATAGTCAATTCATGCAAACATTTTTGGATAAATCTGATCAATATTTAGGCTTAGGTCGATTGAGCTGATAAAAAATCGAATTTTGTGCATAAAAAATCAAATAACTCTGGCTACAATAAATTATTCTGAATTTCCAAAAATACAGCACTCGAGTGGATTTATTCTAAAATTTTTAGATTAATTGGTTCAATATTATACGCTAAAAAATGAATTTTCAGCATAAAAATTAAAATAACTGTAGAAATAATTAATGAATCAAAATTTCTGAAATACTAGCCCTGGAAGATTATCTGGTCAGTATAGCCCAAAAATTTTAGACGAATCGAATGAATATTGGAGGCTTCAAGTCGATGAAACTTCTAAAAAATCGAATTTTGTGCCTTAAAAGTCAAATAACTCAAGAAATAATCAAATTCAAATTTTCTGAAAAATACCACTAGAGCCTTATATAGTCAATTCATGCAAACATTTTTGGATAAATCTGATCAATATTTAGGCTTAAATCGATTAAGCTGTTAAAAAATCGAATTTTGTGCAAAAAAAAGCAAATAACTCTGGCTACAATAAATTATTCTAAATTTCCAAAAATATAGCACTCGAGTTTTATCTAGTGGATTTATTTTAAAATTTTCAGATTAATTGGTTCAATATTATATGCTAAAAAATGAATTTTCAGAATAAAAATTAAAATAACTGTAGAAATAATTAATGAATCAAAATTTTTTAAATACTAGTCCTGGAAGATTATCTGGTCAGTATAGCCCAAAAATTTTAGACGAATCGATTGAATATTGGAGGCTTCAAGTCGATGAAACTTCTAAAAAATCGAATTTTGTGCCTTGAAAGTCAAATAACTCTAGAAATAATCGAATTCAAATTTCCTGAAAAATTAGCTCTGAAACTTTATCTAGTCAATTCATATTTAAATTTTTTTATTATTTTAAGCTGCAGGTCAACAGAGCTGCTAAAAAAATATTGTTCTGCAAAAAAGTAAAATAACTCTAGAAACAAAAAATGTATTCAAATTTTTGGTAAAAAATACAGTGAAGCTTTATCTAGTAAATTCATCTTTAAATTTTTAATCGAATCGGTTGAATATTATAGTTTAAAGAATCGGCGTTCTGGCATAAAAAGTGAATTAACTCTAGAAGTAATGGTTGAGTCAAATTTTCCGAAGGAACTGCAATAAATATTCACCTAGTAAATTTATCTAAAATTTTTCAGATGATTTGGTCAAATATCCGCCAAAAAATCGAGTTTTGTGCATAAAAAGTAAAATAACTCTAGAAAAAATTAATGAATACCAATTCCGTGAAAAAGCATCACTGGACCTTCATCTAGTCACTATATCCATAAATTTGTACGCAAATCAGTTGAATATGTTCGGCTACAGATCGACTGAATTGCTAAAAAATCAAATTTTGGGCATAAAACGTAAAATAACTTTGAAAATAATAAACGAATACAAATTTCCTGAAAAGTGGCGCTGAAGCTTTACCTACTCAATTTATATTATAATTTTATATGAATCGGTTAAATATTATAGGCTGAAAATAGAATTTCTGAGATCAAAAGTAAAATAAAGCTAGAAATAATAAATGAACCAAAATTTCCTGAAAAACATCACTAGAGCTTAATCTAGTCACTTTAGCCTGAAATTTGTAAATGATTTGGTTTTAATAAAAATTTTAAGATTGTCATTTTTGGTAGAAAATTAATATTTTGGGTTTAAAATGCAATTATTTAGTTGAAAATTCATCTTTTTTGGTTGAAGATACAACTATTTTGTCTAAAGTTTTTTTTTAAAGAATTTTCCAAAAGAATTGCAATTTTTACTTGCAACGGGGAATTTGCGAAAAGAATAACAATGTTGAGTTAGTTCAGAGAATTTTCCGAAAGAATTATAATTTTGAGTTATTCGTGGATTCAAAAAAGCAGTATAATGAAGTATAATTTTGACTTGGAACAGTGATTTATTAAGAAAAATTATAATTTTGATTTAAAAAGAAAATTTTCGAGAAGAATTAAAATTTTGACTTCGAACAGTGATTTATTTTCCCAAAAGATTTACAATTTTGATCTGGAACGGGGAATTTTAGAAAGTAATTATGATTCTGATTTGGAACTGTGAATTTTTAAAAAGAATGATAATTTGGATCGGAGCAGAAATTTTCCAAAACGATTTAATTCTGAATTAAATCAACTAAGTTTAAAAACAAAATTAAAATTTGAAGAGAAGATACCTCGAATACTAAAATTTGTATACTACAGAGAAAAAAGTTTAATAATTGACAACTAAATTTAGATAAACCCCTGAAAAAAAATAGGGAATGGTACTCTCAAGTTTAGACTAAATTGTAAATTAAAAAGAGAAATTGTTTGGATTATTCAGAAAGTACAGATTAGTTAAGTAATTTTATTAATTAATTCGTAAAGAAATATTCGAGTTTCGTGATACTTCGCTATAAATACCACATAAGTATGTAATACTCCACTTCGCATTGCTAAGAATAGTATCTTTCGCTCTAATTGTTCTGAACAATTGAGTTGTATCTACACAGGTCGAGTCCTTTTTTTTAATCAATAATTGCTGTTCGATTCTATGATAACACGCCAGAACGAATCTTTTTATGAATCAAGTCGCTAAAGACAAGCTATTTAAATTTATAAGCCGAACCGGATTTTTATAAAAAGTTGACAAATTGGTTCCATGAATTTTGAGATCCTTAATAAAGGTTTGTTTTTCAAATGTTTGAAAGTATTTTTTTATAGAAAATAGTATAATATGCGAAATATAAAAAAGAAGTAGTAGCATTCAGTTTAAAATTGGCAGATTATATTATATTTCTTAAGACCTAACATAATTCAGACTATCCAACTCGAACGCGGAAGTAATAATTTTTTGCTGTAACAATGATCCTAACTTAGTGAATCGAGCAATTGGGAATTCAAAATAACAATTTTTCTTACGAAACAAATTCTGCGCACGATTGCACATTGCGCATGCAAAAACAAATCCATGCATTATTATGTAATAACTATTATGACTATTGAGCAACATTTATTTTATACAATTTTGATTCAAGATTCTTATGTTAGTCAGTGGAGCTGAAAGGCGTTCCTTTTTTGGCAGTAAATGTTATTTCGCATTTATTTTGAAATACTTGTAACTGAAAGAGTTTAAATCATTTTCCTATCCGAATGTGTGTTGTCCACTTCAATTAAAAAAAAAACA
The DNA here is from genome assembly GCA_032357855.1 of Amphibolips quercusostensackenii. Taxonomy (NCBI): domain Eukaryota; kingdom Metazoa; phylum Arthropoda; class Insecta; order Hymenoptera; family Cynipidae; genus Amphibolips; species Amphibolips quercusostensackenii. The sequence continues at coordinate 52,229 of JAUELO010000015.1, forward strand.
ACTTCCAAATTGTTTAAGAATTGAAAGCTCTAGAAAATGCAATCTCGTGTACACGAATGACGCACTCATTACCCCTCTTATCAGAGACTTATTTATCAGTAAGAGTGTCATGACCTTGAGTCATTACATTCACTGGACATTATACCATCCGACTGTTCGAAAGTCAACCGCATTAACTCATCTTTATCTCACAGCAAAAACTGAACTGATTCATTTTTCAACTCTCCTCTCGACACAGTTTTGTGTCCGGTGAGCGCGAAACAGACCAAGTATCGAAAAGTTCCAAATGTTGAATCCTGGAATTGATTCTGACATAAATTGGGATCGGAAACAATCGTGATTTTCGAAAAGTGACCCTAGAGTGTAGAACAATAAGAATTTCCAAGGGTCACTGCTTGCTAAAAATCCCAGCTTTAAGTGTCTCCTGAGCTCTAAAATTGATTTTAGACAAAAAACTGAGACCGAGTTGGGAACTATGTCATGACCAGCACCGACCCGACCTCATTTCGCACTGAAAGCGACGAAGAAGATGATCGTCGCACCAACTTGTCTTCCAGATCAAGGCCAAAAAATTTCGGAAACTCAAAATCAGCTTTTGAGTCGCTGGCCCTCGACGTCTCTTTTTCCGGACTTGCAAGTACGTCGACTCCAAATGCATCTAGGACTTTCAGAACTAGTTTTGAATGTCGAGAGTCGGAGGAAAGAGACCCTGAGCTCTGGGAGGACATCGGGGTTGTTGAGTACCTGGAGAGAGGACTCAGTCCTGGGGATGATAGCACACCAGAAGATCGGGAGGAAACCCTCAGACAAGTTTTGTCTGAGACGGATATTCACGAGGGGGATGGAGACCTCTCAGATTTTTTATTCCACGTAGCAAGAACCAAACATGGCAGAATCTACATCAGAGTTATTCGCACCCTGCTCTTAAATCGAGGTAGGCTTCCAGTTCCGATAGTGAAGAGCAATTATGATTCTCAATGAATCATCATCATACCCAAATTGTTCTTCTTTATTCACAATGTCCCCACTTAAGGTTTACAAGACCTCAATTTCTTAAAATATTACCACCTGTATATTCTATATTAGCCCCCTCCAATTCTTTCATCAATTCCTTACACAATCCTTCCTTCCTTTAAATCTTTACCACATTGTGTTGCTAGCTTCCTTGATCTTTAAATACACTCCTACATCCGTCTCATACATACCATGTTTTCTTTCCATTAACAGATTCTGCTCTTTCTGTTCTCGTTTTCCCAATAGTCCATCTTCTCTCTCACCCCATCCCTTTTATAAATACTTTAGTATTCCTTCCTTTATCATCTTATACCATTTCTTATATTCTGATTCCTCAATGATCCCCTATCTTTCTAATAATTAAGTTCCCTATATCTTTTCTCCAATTCTTAAGATACTCCAGTCACATCTCGTATATATCTTATCTCTAAAAAACTGCCTTCTTTCTTCTTTCAATCTTGTTAGTTCTATCGCCCTCCTTTTCCTTCCTTCTACCTTCTTCAAACACGTTCTCGCTAACTCCCCTCCATTTTAATCAATTAGCTTCCCCTTAATCTGCCATATCCTCTTTGCTCTAGAATTTAATTTATCTACCTCTTTTCTTTCACTTAATCCTTTTATTTAACAAATAAGTCAAAACTTCAACTTCTTTCTGTAACCTCTTTAATAAAAGTTACATATAACTAAAATATTGGCATTAGTGTCACTCCCCTATAATCTTTACCTTCCCCCCCTTGTGTTTTTTACTACTGGTCT
>JAUELO010000015.1:152756-164128 GCA_032357855.1 Amphibolips quercusostensackenii
CTAGATAATTCACTTGTAATCTGTAGTAATCCATTAACAATTCGACGTAATCCATCGACAATCGGGCGTAATCCACTGATAATGCGAAGTAATCTAATGAGAATCCGCTAATCCACTGACAATTCGACATAATCCACTTCAAATCCGACATAATCTACTTGAAATGCGACACAATCCACTTTGAATTCGCCATGATCTACTTAAAATCTGACATAATCCACTTGAAATCCGACATGATCTACTTAAAATCCGACAAAATCCACTTACAAACAGACATGATCCGCTTAAAATCTTCTATAATTCAATTAAAATTCAAGACAATCCACTTGGGATCCGTCATAATCTAATTGAAATCTGACGTATTCCACTTGAAATCCGACATAATCCTCTTGAAATCTAACACAATCCACTTAAAATCTGACATAATCCACTTGAAATCCGACATAATTCTCTTTAAATATGGCACAATCCACTTAAAAACCCGACATAATCCACTTAAAAATCCGACGTAATCCACTAAAAAATTCCGACGTAATCCACTTGAAATCCGACATAATCCTCTTGAAATCTAACACAATCCACTTAAAATCTGACATAATCCACTTTAAATCCGACATTTCACTTGAAATCCGACATAATCCACTTGAAATGCGGCATAATCCACTTGAAATCCGACATAATCCACTTGAAATCCGGAATAATCCACTTGAAATACGACATAATTCTCTTGAAATCCGACATAATCCAATTGAAATCCGGCATAATCCACTTGAAATCCGACATAATTCTCTTGAAATCCGATATAATTCACTTGAAATCTGACATAATCTACTTGAAATCCTGCATAATCCACTCGTATTTCTGTTTAATTTAAGTATTCCAAGTTATCCAATCTAATCCTAAGTAATCCACTTAAGGGGTAATCCATTGTAAGTCAATGTAATGCCATTGTATTCCTTGGTAATCCACTTGTAATATGTAGTAATCCGCGGGTAATGCAGCGTAATCCACAACCGCTGGACTACATTTTTAGGAGTTGTTTCCCCCTCGAGTAAATTTAAACTGTGTATTTTTAAATATATTTTTTAAAATTATAATTTGATTTTTCACTTTAAAAACAAATTATACCTTCACTTTAGCGATTTTTATTAATTAGTTATGAATAGTGCTCGAAAAATAGATTTTAAATTCCACCAAAATCACCTCAAGTTCCTTTAGAGAGATAAAAAGCCCTACGTCTAGAAAAATATTTTTTGGGGAGTACTTGTGGCCTGTCGGAAAAATGTAACAAATTTTTTCATTTCTTATGAATCAATTTCTCATTTATTTTTGAAGATAATCTTTTTAAAATTTTAAATTTAATTTTAAAAACTTAAATTCTAACGAATATTAATTTTTAAAGCCTCAAATTGGAATAATTAACTGTTTTTTGGGGTTTTCAATTTGGCAGCTTTATTAATTTTAAAGAATAAACCAATTTTTTTCTAATCTTCATGAATTTCAAAATCAATTATGTTCATACTTTAAACGTTCACCAATTTTTCAATGCATTTCAGAATTGAAAGGATTATAATTTTCAAGGCTCTGTGTTTTGATATTTATAAAATTTAGAGTCCTTTCCAGTTAGAATTTTTTTCGGACTTTTTCTCGAATTAAAAATCTTTAAAAATAAAAGGCTTCAAAACCGAAAATTTATTTTTAAAGTACTTCAAATTTAAGTAATTTTCAGTTTTAAAAGCTGTTAAATTCGAAAAGTTTTGAACTCTACTATTTCTGCAAAACTCAAAATTTGGAAGACTGTAAAGCAACATTTTCGTCTGAAGAATAATTTCAAGATCAATCATATTTTGAGTTTTTTTGATCTTTTTCTAAAAGAAATTTGCTTAAATTTCAAAACCCTTTTAGTTCAAAAGCCTTGATCCAAAAAAGTGTATTATTTATTCTAATGAGTGTTCAAATATAAAAAAAATGACAACTGGAAAAAGAATAAAAAAATAAAATCTGAAGTAATCTAAAGTACTGCACAGAAAGCAAATTCAAGAGCAGTTTTCTAAAACGTCTTGTATCTATTTTTCAAAAAAGTATTTTGCGGTATTCCTGAATTTAGTAAGATTTTAAATACAACAAATATATTTGCGTATTAAAAAAATAATTTTTATTCATAAAAAAGCAATGCTGAAAAGTGGGTTTGATTCCAAAGTGTCTTATATCTAAGCGTCGTGAAAAAAATTTTTAAAGTCTTTTTTAGATTTAAATAGCATTAAACTTAACAAACGTGCAAAGCGATATATATATTTTTTACTTTTTAGCCTGTTGAAAAAAATCGTGAAAAAATGCATTTTTAGCTATAAAAAGTAAATAATTTGTTTATTGTATAATTTAATTTTCATAAACAAATAAACAACTTCACTCATTTTTTTATGAAAAAAATAGTTTGCAATATAATGTGTATCGAAGTAGTTTCTTATTCTTGTTTAATTCCAGGAAATTGTTAACACCCAACATTAAACTTAATAAAAAGTAATTTAAGCTAAAGAATAGAAAATTTATATCCAGCTCTGAAAATAGCTGATCAGACATACTAAAATCATGAATTTGATGGTTCTAATAATTTTAATAAGCTATTTTGATACATATGAGATAGAATAAATTTTTTTCCGAGAAAAGAGAATGAAAATTTTCTATTTCTTAACTCAAAATATTTATAAATATTATTATTTATTTATAATTTTTGGGTGTAACAATTTAATGGAGTTTATTATATTTAAGAAGCTACGTCTATAAATATTTGATGCCAAAGAATTTTTTCCCCGAAAAAGGGATAGAAGTGGTCTATTTATTAACTTAAATTATTTATAACAAAGCTAAGTGTTAAGTGTAAATTATAATTTGCAGTTTAGTGAGTCTCGTGAATCATTTTGATTCATATAAGGTAGAAAAGATTTACGCGAAGATAGGATGATAATTTTTATTTGCTAACTTAAATTATTTATAACAAAGCTAGATGTTAAATGCTAACATTTTTCTCCATGTTTTTAAGTTTGAAAAGAAACTTTAATACATGTAAGTTAGAAAGGATTTTTTTCCAAGAAAAATGGATAAAAATATTCTATTTTTAAAACTAAATTATTCATAACAAATTTAGATTCAAAGGCTTCACCATCTTCTAGAGTTTATTATGTTTGAGAAGCTGCTTCTATAAATATTTGACGGTAACGAATTTTTCGCGCAAAAAAAGGATGAAATTTTTTTTGTTTACTGAAATTATTTATAACAAAGCTAAATGTTAAGTCCTAATTGTTTTCAGGAGTTTAATAAGTTTGCAAAACTATTTTGATAGATATAAGATGAAAAATTATTTTTTTTAGAAAAAAATGGATAAAAAATTTGTATTTGTTAGCTAAAATTATTTATAGCAAAGCTAAATATTAGGTGTTAACAATTTTTTATAATTTAATAAGTCTGAACAGCTACTTCGATGCGTATTAGAATGCAAAGAATTTTTTAAAGAAAAAGTATGAAAAATATTTATTTATAACAATAAAATTGTATAATGTACAAATTATTTGCTTTTTGTATGATTAGGCTGGAATTTAAGTTAATTAATTTTACTTAAGAGCTGAGAAAAAATATTTTCCCTAAATACGCACTTTCTTGGTCAAATTAATAAAAAAATAGACTAAATAATTAAAAAAAAATAAAAATAAAAATATCGGTTGAATATAATTCCCTTAATTGAGAATTTAACTATTTCATTTTTGGTTTAAAAATTGATCTCTTTTGGTACAAATTTAATTTCATTTATTTTATTTAAGTGCTACTGCTTGGCTGAAAATTGTTTTTTTTTCAGGTAAAATTAAATATTTTTGATTTAAAATAAAAATGTTTGTTGCTTGAAAATTCACCAACTTGGTTGAAAGTTAAAAATATTGTTGGAAGTTAATGTTTTGGTTGAAGATTTGTCATTCTAATTGAAAATCCATCTCTTTGGTTAAAAATTTAACTACCTTGTTAAAACAAATTTTGTTGGTTGAAATCTCATTTGTAAATTAAAAATTTTACAGTTCCATTTTTGGTTTGAAAATTTATCTTTTTTAGCAAAATTTTTTTACTTTTTGGTTAAAAGTTGAAAATTAATCTGTTTTAGTTGAAAATTCCTATTTTTTGATTAAATGCAACTGCTTTTGAATTAATATTAAAATCCTTTTATACGAAAGCTCAATTATTTTATTGAAAATTTATTTTTTGGTTGAAGATTCATGATTTTAGTTGAAAATTCATGTATTTGATTGTGAATTTCATTATTTTGTTGAAAATTCATTTCTTCTTCGTCAAACTTCAAGTTTTTTTTAGTGAAAATTTAACTATTCTATTTTTGGTTGAAAATTAATCTTCTTTAGTTGAAAAATCAACTATTTGGTTGAAAATTCACGTATTTTTTTTTGGTTGAGAATTCAACTATTTTTTTTGAAATTCGTCCTTTTTGGTGGAATTGAAATGTTTTTGAAGTAGTATTAAAATATTTTTTATTAAAAATTCATCTTGAAATTTAACTATCTTAGAAAAATGTATTTTTTGTTTGAAATATAATTTTTAAATTAAAAATTTGACTATTCCACTTTCGGTTTAAAAATTCATCTTTTTTAGCAAAAATTTCATATTTTTGGTTAAACGTTGAAAACTAACGTGTTTCGGTTAAAGATTCAACTATTTTGTTAAAAATTCGTATTTTTTGGTTAAATGAAACTGCTTTTAAATTTATATTAAAATTTTTTTATTTGAAAGTTTAATTATTTTCTTAAATCTCCATTTTTTGGTTGAAGATTCATCATTTTAGTTGAAAATTCATGTCTGGCTGTAAATTCAATTATTTTGTTGAAAAATTATTTTTTTCTTTGCCAAAAATTACGTATTTCAAGTGAAAATGTATCGATTCCATTTTTGGTTGAAAATTGATCTTCTTTAGTTGAAAAATTCAACTATTTGGTTGAAAATTCATTTATTGTTTTTGTTGAAAATTCAATTAGTTTCTTAAAAAATCATTGCTGTATTGCAGATTTCTAATTTTAGTTTAAAATTTATTTATTTAGTTGATAATTCAACTCTTTGGTTGGAAGTTCATGTATTATGTTGAAATTTGCATTTTTTGGTAGAAAATCAACCTTTTGGGTTAAAATTTCATCTTCATGGTTGAAAAATTTATTTATTTTGTTGTAAATTAATTTCTTTATCAGGTTGAACATTAATTATTTTAACTGAAAATTTAACTTGTCCATTTAAAGATTCATGTATTTTGATGAAAATTCGTTTTTGTCTCAGGTTGAAAATTAATTCTTTTATCTGAAAATGTAACTTCTATTTCTGGTTGAAAATGGTTCTTTTTTAATTAACAATTCAACTATTTGGTTGATTATTTGTATTTTTTATTAGAAAATTAATCTTCTTGGTTAAAAATTGAACTTTTTTCTTAAAAATTTGCTTTGTTAATTATTTAAAATTACATTTCTTAGAGAAGAAGAAAAACGAACAATTTGGTCGAATTCTAAAAATAAACATCGTATTTAATTCGTTTTCAAAATTTCGTATATCTAAGCATGGTTTGTTTATAAAAAATATACTTTCAAAAATGCAGGATTTTTTCCACTTATAGGTAATCTTGTTTTATTGGTGAAAAGAAGACAAAAATGCAGGTTCTAAATAAAAAATACACTACAAAAGTTGTTTGTGGAAAAGGGTGTTTCTTGGATATAAGACCTTTTGGAAAAGTGCTCTTCAATTGTGGTCTTAATTGGGTGTTCAGGTTTGCTGGAGGTTCCTAAATTTTGGAAATCAGGTATAGAAAAATGTTTAAAAAAAAAGGTTCTTGAAGAGTTGTCTTGTGAACCTAAGAAAATGGTTAATTCTTCAGCAATCCTGGTCTTGCTAATAGTTCGCTGGTTGTTGCTGTCCTGTGGTGGGTTGTATCATTTTGTAGAGTTAACCAAGAACCGAACTTTAAAGAACGGAATCAAGGTCTATGGCTTAATGTCTCTGCTTAGTAAATTTTGAAAAAATCTTTAAAAACAAACTCAAACGAGTGAAATTTGCAGAAAACCCCAATGGGCATAAAGACATCATCCTGAAGACGTCCTAAATACGTCCTTAGGACGTCCATGTCTGTTCAATTGATGTCTCAAAGAGTGCCCACTGGGAAGCCTTAAAACTAGAAAAGTATCTTTCCAAACTCTGATGTTCCAAAGACGTCTGATGTGCTAAAGAGTCTTCAGGACGATAAAATCTTTCCTTACGCTTCGAGTTTGAGTTTTTTTGAAAGATTTTTTGAAAAGGTATCATTTTGATATTGTACATTCATACGTAAGGGTGTGTGGTGCTATGCTTTGGTAACGTTTTGGGCTGCTACCGGTTAGAGCAAGTTGTGTGTGTGTTGCAGCTGACCTGCGTAAACTGCACTCGCTGGACCCGCGCCCCTGTCCTGTATGCAACCGCATGTACAGTAACTTGTCCAACCTGCGGCAGCACATGCGCCTCATCCACAACCCTCAGAGTGTCACTTGCCCTCTCTGTAACAAGCCGTTCAAGACCAAGCTGTACCTGAAACGACATCTGGTCAGCTTCCACGAGCTCACCGTCGCGGACCGACAACGTCAAGAGGACATCTACCATCATCACGTTAAGGTTGAGGTCCACAGGCAGGGACCGGGACCGGGACCTCAAATTCAGGGACAGGTTCAGGCCCAACAGGTTATGGGCCCAGGACTCGCTCAGAGCCAGACACAGGTTCAGGGTCAAGTACAGATTCAGGAACAAGTTCAGGGACTGGTTCAGAATGACAAGTCTAATGCCACTCCACCTCCACCGAGGCTTCCTCCGGAGGAAGGTGGCGGCAATAGTTGTAAAATTATCGAAAAGAGACCATTCCAGGTCGATGATGATAGGTATGAAATCGCTCAAATCGGTGATACGAAAAACTTTCTTAGTAGCGTTCTTCAACAGTTTAACGCTACTTTTCACTAATTTTTAGGTTCTAGGTACTTTTTCTTACTTTTTCGAATTTTACTGCGTTGTGGAATTTATTCTTTGCTGTACCAATTAGGAATTCTGAGAGTGCGACATTTTGACTGCAGATTTTTTTTTCAATATCAGTATTACAATTCAGGCTGACCACTGAAGAAAACCGGAGATAAATGAGAGAAGATGTCAGTTCGGAATTTAAAAATATTAAAGGCTTTCAATTGAATGAATCAAAAATTGTTCAGTTTTTAAAGCTAGAGTTTGAAATGTTTAATTTAAAATCAGTTCTAAATTTTTAAGTTTTTAAAGCTATGAAAATCGTTTACTTTTGGTATGTAGTACTTCAAATTCCAGTTCTGAAGGCTGGATTTTCAAAATTTTCCATTCTCCCAATATTACAATGGCCACCCAGGAATTAAAATGTGTTTTCTGACCGTCTCAGAAAATTCTTATAAAGCACTCAATTTACATAAAAAATAAAAACAAATTATGCGTCAAGGTGTCGTAGTTTTCAGATCATTAAATCCACAGCGAAGTAAAATTTACTCTGGTAGCAAAAATTACTAAATAACCTGCCTCTCTCTGTTTTTTTTTTTAAATTTCTCTCGAAACCCCAGTATCATTTTGTGATAATATTTGCACTTTGTCGTGCGAACTTTATTATTTAAGTTTATTCTCTGACCTTAGCGTCCAAAATTGAAGTCTGACTTTAGTTTCAGTCACAACAGCACGCAATATTGTTGCAATATTGCAATATTATTTCGCAAAACTGTATCAGTGTTGGTACAAAATCTTTGTATCATTGCAAAGCAACGTTGCGGGATAACATCACAAAGCAACATTGCAGGGTAACATCAGAAAGCAACCTTTCAGGGTAACATCACAAAGCAACCTTGCAAGGAAACATCACAAAGCAACACTGCAGAAATATCGAAAAGTAACATTGCATAGCAAGATCACAAAACAACATTGCAGAACAAGTTTGCAAATTAGCATTGCAGAGGAACGTTGTAGAGCAAGTTTGCAAAGCAAGTTTGCAAATTAACATTGAGGAGGAACTTTTCAGAGCAAGTTTGGAAAGCAACATTGCAAAGAAACATTGCAGAGTAACATTGCAAAGCAACATTGCAGAGCAATTTCGCAAAACAAGATCAAAAATTAACATTGCATGCATATTACAGCAACAATATATAGCAGCATCACAAAGACACCTTGCGTAGCAAGATCACAAAGCAACATTGCAGAGCATCCTTGCAGAGCAACTTTGCAGAGCAACTTTGCAGAGAAACATTACAACGCAACATTGCGAAGCAACATTGCAGAGCAACTTTTCAAAGCAACATTTCAGAGAAGCTTTTCGAAGCAGCATTGCAGATAAACTTTGCAAAGCAACGTTGCAGATCAGTTTTGCAAAGCAACATTGCAGGTTAGCTTTGCAAAGTAACATGGTAAAGCAGATATGCAAAGCAATATTGCAGATCAACTTTACAATGCAAAATTGCAGAGAAACATTGCTACGCGAATTTGCAATGCAACTTTGCAGAGCAACTTTGCAATGCAACTTTGCAGAGCAACTTTGCAGAGCAACTTTGCAAAGCAAAATTGTATCAATATTGCGTCAACATTTCATGCTGCTTGGGAACTGTACTCTCTGACTTTACTGTTTAACTTTAGCGAAGAAGTGATTAAATAGGAAACGTATTCATGCCTACAGATTGATCAGCGATCAAGTAGGTAGTAAAAACAAAAGAGTATGAAAAGGGAAACGTGGGAAGGTATGTTTTGAAATAAGGCTGATAATATTTAACAGTTAGAGCTATAAAGGATGCTCGAATTGTAATTTCTTCGCGCAGAAAAGATTCCTTGGGGGTTTTAGTTTCTAGTTAGAGGTTGGATCTTAGATCCTCGAGGATTTTAATCAAGTTCGCGTTGGTCACATGATGGAGTTTGATGTATATAGAGAGTAATTTAAGTATAAAATCCCGTGCCTGTTCATTGTAGAGGTGGAGTTCTAAAAGAAACGTCGTTAGCTCAATAGTGTAACGAGATTGAGAATATTGCCGAGTTATCAGTGTTATTTATTGTTGTGAAGTTTGAGAAAGTAAATAGGATTGTTATTTTAACATCTAGCACAACATTTTTTCTTGTATTTAAACCGACTTTCTCAATTTTGTAGTTATTATTGGTTAAGTGAAAAAACTATGTTAAAGAAACGGTTTCTTTAATTTGCAGCAAAAATTTTCTCAGGGTGCTAGTATTAATTGTTTACTGGTAGGGGTCTATTTAGAAATTTTTTCTAATACTTATATAATTTAGTTAACATTACAAAGCAACATTGCAAGGCAACTTTGTAGCAATATTTCAAAGCAACTTGTCAGCAACATTGTAAAAATAACTTTACAGTGACATTGCTAAGAAACTTTGCAGCAACATTGCAATTCAACTTTGCAATTCAACTTTGCAAAGCAACTTCGAAGCAAAATTGCAAAGAAACTTTGGAGCAACATTGCAAAGAAACTTTGTAGAAACATTGCAAATCAATTTTGCACCAAAATTGCAAAACAACTTTGCAGAAATGTCGCAAAGCAACTTTGCAACAATTTTGCGAAGCAACTTTGCAAGAATTTTGCAAAGCAACTTTGCAACAATTTTGCAAAACAACTTTAAAGCAGCTTTGCATATCACCAGCACAGTAATTCTGCAAAGCAACTTTGCAGCAACTTCGCAAAACAACTTTTTCAAAGCAACTCTGCGAAGAAACTTTGCAAATCACCATTACAGCAACTTTGCAGCAACGTTGCAAAGTAACTTTGCAAAGAAACTTAAAAAATCGCAATTACAGCAAATTTTCAGCAACTTCGCAAAGCAATTTTCCAGAAACCTTAAAGCAATGTTGCTGAAATAAAATTGATAAAAGCCGCAATATTCTCGGGAGTTAGACTTTTGATCGTTGTGAATTTAGAATTGCACCTAAACGAGGAACATTGGGAGTTTAAAAAGCGACGGTGGATTGGCCACCCCACCTCGTACTGATAATTCTGCAGCCGGAAACTTGTTATTTTATTTGATGCTATACAGTGTTACACAGACTACAGATATTTACAACAATATTATATTCTTACAGAGAATTATATTTACTTTACAATTGCATTCGCAATGTGCAATGAAATAGCTCATACATGATATATTTTTCACGTGCAATTGCAATATACATTATACATTAGACAGCCAATCGACAGCTCAACAGAGTGATAATATTTATTATTAACAGTTATTGACAAACCGTCATTGCAACAATGCAGCAATTTGAATGAACGATATACATATAATAAGAAGGTCGGCCACTCTCTACTTATTGCTTTTCTTTCCTTCCTTCCTTTTTTCTCACTACATTGAGAAGTCACTGATTAAATCAGTCATTTTATATAATCAAGTCTGGTATTTTTATAAATAAATTCAGTTCTTTTAAATTATCTAATCCGTAATTGATGATCTATACTGTAACTTTCATTGATTATTGTAGTCAATTTTTACTGATAAAATCAGTAGCTTTATATCATCAAATATGCCATTTTCATAAATAATTTTAGTTATTTTAACTTATCTAACCCGTAATTTTTACCGATTTATCAGTCTGTGTGAATGTTCTAATCAGTAAGGTTCACTGAACGAATCAGTAACTTTTGAATTATTTAAACTGGTAATTTTATTGATTAATTAAATTCATTTTTGCTGATTAAATCAGTCATTTTATACAATCAAGTCTGTTATTTTCATAAATAATTTCATTTTTTTAAATTATCTAATCCGTAATTGATGATCTAAACTGTAACTTTCATTGATTAATATAGTCAATTTTTACTTCAAATCAGTAGCTTTATATCATCAAATATGCCGTTTTCATAAATAATTTTAGTTATTTTAAATTATCTAACCCATAATTTTTAGCGATGTATCAGTCAGTGTGAATGATCTAATCAGTAAGGTTCACTGAACGAATCAGTAACTTTTGAATTATTCAAACTGGTAGTTTTATTGATTAATTAAGTTAATTTTTGCTGATGAGATCAGTCATTTTATATCGTCAAATCTGTTATTTTCACTTGGGAAATCGGTCAATTGGAATCACGTAATCAGTAGGGTCCACAAAAGGAATCAGTAATTTTTTAAGGATCTAAACTGTAACTTTCATCAAATAAATAACCCAGTTTAAATAATCTAATTAGTAACATTAAAGCGACTGGTATTCAGTAGAAAAGACTGATTTTCAGTTGTAGGGTGATTCTTAACGTTGATCAGTCAAAAGTGGCTGATTCGCAGTCAATTTACTTTGAAAAAATTATGCAAATTCGATTTAGCAA
>JAUELO010000015.1:195469-206918 GCA_032357855.1 Amphibolips quercusostensackenii
ATCTTGAAACTGACCGAAGGATTTCTAAAAATATTAATTGCATTTTTTTCTAGCACTTTATAATACTTTAAAAATCGGTTTTTTATAGTAAAAATATTTTCTTTAACATAATTCAAAGTTGATGCAAGAATATAAAAGATTTCTTGGTTCAATACGAATCGATTGACCTATAATATTAATACATTTTATCAAAGAGTAAGAAAATTATCGCTATTTATATTATTTTAAAAGTCGATTTTTATAGTAAAAATGTTCTCATTATCATAATTTAAATTTGATGTAAGAATAGAAAATATGTGTTGATTTGAGACGAATCGATGGACCTATAATATTTATACACTTTATTAAAGAGTAAGGAAGTTCTAGTAATGCATAATATTTGAAAACCCCGTGTTTTTATAGTAAAAGTTTTTTCTTCAACATAATTCAAAGTTGATGCAAGAATGTAGAAAATTCCTTGATTTGAGACGAATCTATTGACATATAATATTAATACACTTTATCAAAGAAAAAATAATTTATGGTAATTTATATGTCTTTTATATTATACTGAAAATCGATTTTTGTAGTAAAAATTGTTTCATTCTGATAATCTAAAGTTGATGTAAGAATAGAAAAGATGTCTTGATTCGAGACAAATCGATTTACCTATAATCTTGATACGCATTATTAAAGAGTAAGAAAGTTGTGGTCATTTATATGTCATCTATATTATACCAAAAATCTATTTTTACAGTAAAAATTTTCTCACTCATAATTTAAATTTGATGTAAGAATAGAAAAGATGTGTTATTTCGAGACGAATCGATTGACCTATAATATTAATACACTTTATCAAAGAGTAAGGAAGTTATGGTAATTTACATTTCATTTATGTTATCCTAAAAATCGATTTTTATAGTTGAAATTTTCTCATTGTCATAATTTGAAGTTGATGTTAGAAAAGAAAAAATGTGTTTATTCGAGACGAATTGGTTGACCTATATTCTTGATACATTTTATTGAACATTAGAAAGCTGTGGTAATCCACAATATTTAAAAGTACGGTTTTTTTATAGTACAACTTTTTTCATTTAACATAATTTAAAATTTATGCAAAAACGGAAAAGATTCCTTGATTTAAGGCAAACCGACTGACCTATAATATTAATACACTTTCTCAAAGAGTAAGAAAGTTATGTTTATTCGTAATATTTGAAACATCTGTTTGAACAGAAAAACTTTTTCATCAACATAATTTAAAGTTGATGCATAATTAGAAAAAAATTTTTGATCATAAATTTTTTAATAAAATAATTTTTACAATTTTTGTGAAAAAAATCATAAAGCTTGCAAAGGGAATGGGTGTGACGGAATTTCCCCTTTCCCTTTTCCATCTCAAAAAATTACCGTTTAAAATTAAAAATTTGATTTGTCTGATTTGTCATTGTATTAAAAATTTTCTTTTGTATTATTCTGTAATTTTGAATTTTTTGTAGATTTTTATGCTTAAATTGATCAAAATGGAAACGTTGCTTTGTCTATTATTTGAAAAATCACTTATGGTTCCTCTATGAGGAAGCAAACGGCAAGCAAAGTGCTCGTGAAATGAGCACCATATAAATATAAATACTAATAAAGTGAAAACACTTGAGATTAAATTCTCAGCTATTTTTTAATGAAATTTTAACTTTTTTTTTTAATTGACATTTTTTGCTTGAAAATTCAACTATTTGTTTGAAAATTTATACATTTTGTGAAAAATTTGTATTTTTTATAGAAAATTAATTTTGGTGTAAAAAATCCTGTTGTTTGTAAAAATGTCAACTATTTCAGTTAACGTTTCATCATTTTAGTTGAAAATTCATCATTTTGGTCAAAAATTAATTTTGGCAACTGTAAATTCAATTGTTCCATTTTTAGTTGAAGATTGATCTTTCCTAGTTTCATATTCAACAATTTGAATTAAAATTGGTCTTTTTTAATAGAAAATTTAACTATATTGTTTAAAATACACGTTTTTTTTTTAAATAGATTTTTTGTGTAGAAAATTATCTTTTTCTCGAAAGTTAATCTTCTTGTTTAAAAGTTTTTTTTTCGGTTGAAAACTTAAGTATTTCAGTTAAATATTCATCATTTAAGTTGAAAATTCATCGTTTAGGTTGGAAATAAAATTACTTGGTCAAAAGTTAAACTCTTTTGTTAAAAGTTATTTTAACTTTTTGATTATTAAAAATTATTTTTTAGTTAAGAATTCGTCTTTTTTGGCAGAAATCAATCTTCTTGGTTCAAAATTTATCTTTTTGGTTGAAAATTAAATTATGGTATTAAAATATTCATTATCTTAGTTGAACGTTGATCTTTCTAGTTTGAAATTTAACTATTCTAGTCAAAGAGTTACAATTTTAGCTTAAATTTGATCACTTTGTTTGAAAATGTAACTATTTTTTTTAAGTTAGTTTTTCTTTGTTGAATGTAATTTTTTTAACTGAAAATTTAACTTATTCCACTCGAATATTGAAAATTATCTTTTTTTCTTTGAAAATTAATCTTCTTGTCTAAAAATTCTCCTTGTTGGTTAAAAATTTAAATATTCGAGTTAAATATTTATTATTTTGGTTAAAAATTCATCTTTTAAGTTGAAAATAAAATTACTTGTTCAAAAGATGAACTATTTTCTTAAAAATTATTTTTTGTTGAAGATTTATTATTTTAATTAAAAATTCATTTCTTGCATTGAAAATGTTCTATTTGATTGAAAATTTTTTTTTCTCTGGATGAAAAGGAATTTTTTTCCGAAAATTTAAATGTTTTGTTGAAAATTCGTTTTATTTTTGGTTGAAAATGATTTTTTTCTCAACTAAAACTGTAACTATTGTACCAGTTAAATATTCCATAACATTAATTAATAACCCGTTTCTTTGGTTGAACATTTATTTTTTGACTTAAAATTCAATTATTTAATTTTTGGTTGAAAAATGATCTTTTTCAGTTGAAAATTCGTCTTTTTGTTAGAAATTAATTTTCTTGGTTGAAAATTCATCTTTTTGGTCTGAAGTACAATTATTTCATTTAAATATTCATCATCTTAGTTGGATATTTCATAGTCGTAGTTAAAAATTCATCGGTTTGGTTGAATATAAATTTTTTTAACTTAAAATTTAATTATTTAAGTTTTGTTTGACAATTTCACTTTTTTCTGTAAACATTAATTTTTGTTAGTTTAAAAATTCAACTATTTCAGTTAGAGATTACTATTATTTTTTCTGAAAACTCAAATTAAAAAAAATTAATCTTGTTGTTTGTAAATTCAATTTTTTGGTTGAAAACTCATCTTTGTGGTTGAAAACTCAACTATTTGAGTAAAAATTTATTTATTTTATTAAAAATGTAATTATTTTGTTGCAAATATCAACTATTTTTTTGGTTGAGAATTTATCTTTGTATGCTAAGAATTCAACTATCTGGGTAAAAAATTATTTTTGTTGAAAATTGAATTATTTTGTTGAAAATTGAACTGTTTTGTTAAAATTTTTTTTTTTAGTATCAACTATTTTTTGGCTGAGAATTTATATTTTTATGTTGAAAACTCAACTATTGGGGCAAAAATTCATTAATTTATAGAAAATTTAACTATTTTGTTAAAATTCTTTTTTTTTAAATATCAACTGTTGTTTTGGTGGAAAATGTATCTTTTTATTTTAAAAATTCAACTATTTGGCTAAAAATGTATTTATTTTGTTGAAAGATTAATTCTTCTTTTAAAAATTTAACTGTTTCATTGAAATTATTTTTTTTTTAATGTGAACTATTTTTTGGTTGAATATTTATTTTTGTAAGTTAAAAATTTAACTATTTGGATAAAAATTTAATTATTTTAAAAAAAATACAACTCATTGGTTGAAAATATAAATATTTTGTTGAAAATTCTTTTTTTTTCTTTGAAATATCAAATACTTTTTGGTTGAGAATTTATCTTTGTAGGTTTAAAATTCAACTATCTGGGTAAAAATGTATTTATTTTGTTGACAATTTAATTATTTTGTTGAAAGTTTAACTATGGTTAAATTTTGTTTTTTTTTTGGTTAAAAATCCTTTTTTTGTTTTGTTTGAAAATTCAACTAATTCGGTAAAAATTCATTTTGGTAATTTTTTTTGGTTGAAAGTTCAGCTCTTTTGGTAGAAGTTTCACCTATTTTGTTTAAAAATGCTACTTGTTTGGTGAAAAATTAATTTGTTTTGGTAGAGGGTTGAACTATTTTGTTGGAAAATTCGTCTTTTACGTTCGAATTAAACTGTTTTTTATTTAAAATAAATATCTTTTGTTCTTAGTTGAAATATCTACCATTACATTATTCATTGAGAATTAATGTTTTTTGGTTAAAAATTTAATTAGTTGGTTTGCAGGTTGAACCAATTTGCAAAAAATCATTTTTTTTTTGGTTTGAAGTTCATCATTTTAGTCGAAAATTCATTTGGTGGGATAAAAGTGTAACTACTTTATTGAAAACGCAGTTTTTTCTGGTTAAAAAACTAATTTTTAAATCTAAAATTATGACTTCCATTTTTTATTGAAAATTTATTTTTTCTTAATTGAAAATTGGTTTTTTAAAATAAAAATTCAACTACTGGCTTAAAAATTGAACGAATTTGTTAAACATTTATTTTTTTGGTTCAAAGTACTTTTTCAGTATTATTTGAAAATATTTCCTTCTTAAACTAAATACTTTAATTACTAGATGTGATGGTAGTACACATTTTTTTGGAATAATTTTTAGTTAATATTTTTTCGTTTATAAATTTTTTAAACTAAATAGTTGAGTTTTCAATCCAAAATGACGATTTTTCTATAAAACAGTTAAATTTTAACGAAGTAGTTAATTTACAATCAGTTAAATTTTTGATAAAATTTTTAGTTCAAAAAATTACTTTCTTACAAACAAAAGAAGCGAATTTTCAACTAAAATTATGAATCATTAGCCAAGCAGCGGAATTCTTAACTTAAAAAGATGAATTTTCAACAAAAAATATGATAGTTGATATTTAAAGAAAAAAGATCTTAATTAAAAAAAAGAGCAGTCGGATTTAACAAAGAAAATGATGTGTAAACAAAATACTTGATTTTCAACCAAAAAAATTTATTTTGCACCAAAAAAGACGATTTTTTTTCAACAAGATGAGATGAATTTCTAAACTATTAAGATGAATGTTTAACAAAGTAATTGCTTTTTTCAATTAAAAACAAATTATTAGTCAGAAAATAAAAAAAATTTTAATCATATAATTGAATTTTCAAGCCAAAAAGACGAATTTTCAACGGTATAAAGTATGATTTTTTAACAAAATGGTTGATTTTTCTACAAAATAGTTCAATTTTGAACAAAATAATAAAATTTTTAACTAAAAATTTAATAGTAGACTTTTTAGCTAAAATGAATGTACTTTGAACAAAAAATAGTTGGATTTTTTTATTGGCTTTTATAATTTAGTTGTGATTTAAATGGAACTATGGAAAAAGTGGAAAGATTGTAAAGCCTGCGATAATTAAATAGGGATTTTGATAATTTATGGACAGATAAGAGAGACGAGATCTGAAAGACCTGGGTTCGGATCCCAGCGGAGCTTAAAAGATTTTTTTCAGAACTCATAAAATTAATAATAAATATTAAAAAATATTGATTTTAGACCATGTCAACAAAAAACATTATTGTAAAATTATTTATTATATTTTGCTGTTCAAAAAACCATAACATCAATTATTTAAATAAAAACATTTTAAAGAAACATTAAAGTTCATTTTTAATGCTTGCAAAATTTTCTGACATCTTAGATTTTTCTTCAAATTTTGGACACTATTTACACTATTTTCGGTTTGATCAGATTGACAGTCGAAATTTGTCTCGAAGTCATTCTTGAGAAATGCTAGACAAGAGAGTAGAAAACGCGGTACCTGCATGCGCATCGATTCAGATTGAATGGCACTTCAGGGTGCTTCGACCATAAGCACAACTCGTTGACCGAAATGCAAAGTTTAAATAGGAATCGGCAAAATTGCTTTTGGTCTTGCTGGAAACTCGGATTCTGCAAATAAGTTTCAGGTTCTCAAGAAAAAACCTATTTTCAAGTCTGGAACCAGTGCCAGACTTGTGTAATCCAAACACTTCCAACTTTTCCAATTCCAATTAAAGGACTTCACAAAATTTCACCCTTGAAGATACACTATTAATATAAGTACACTTCTGACTTAAAGTTATTGCTCTAATTGAAAAAAATGTGTTAAAACAGACCTTTCAGAATTAAAAAAAAATTTTGTAACCCACTCAGACGTGAATAAGTCGTTCAAACCTCCCCCTTCCGTACTTTCCCTTCCCTGCTTCCTGTCTACTCCCCTACTTTCCCTTCCACTCTTTAACCTTTGCTTCCCTCTCCTACCCTAACCTCTTCATCTACTTCCTCTCTTTTTAATTCCCGTACTTTTTACGTATTTACCCTTCTCTCATTTCCCACCACTACTCCCACTTCCTCTACCCTCATCTCCCCTCACGTCCCCAAACTTCTGTCCTTTAATTTACCTCTAATCTTCCTAATTCCCGTCCCCTTATTTCCCCTATTTCTGCTTCCTTCGAAAGTTCTGAGTTAGGAGTTTCCCTCACTTCCCTTCTTGGAAAAAAGTACGACAGACGGAAGGAAACCTCTAACATTTTAATTTCTTGCCATAAAGCAGTTGTACAGTGCGGCGGAATTGGGGTTTAAAAAATTCCAGAGCCTGCATTGCTTTGCCGACTTCACTTTTGAAGAAAAAAATTATCAAAGTAGGCGCAGCGCGCCTACAAAAACGGATTTTGTAGCCTATTAGGACTTGATTAAGTCGTTTAAGCCTTCCTATCTTATGCTTTTTCTTCCCTACTTCTTCATTCCCCTACTTTTCTACCCTATACCTTACCCTCCTCACACTTTTTTCCCTAACTCCTTCCTCCACTTCTTCCTATTCTTGCTTCTTCAGATAACTTTCTCTTTCCCCAGTTCTCACTTCCTCTCCCCTGCTCACCATGATTTCTAATAATTGCCCCTACTTCTCTTGACTTACACTCACTCCCACTACTTTCCCTTCCTAATTTTTTTTCACTACTTTACCCTGACTTCTAATCCTTACCCCTACTTCCCTTCAATTACACTTGATTTCCTTACTCCCTCACTTACCCCATCCTTATTTCCCATCATTTCTCCTACTCTCAACCCATTATTTTCTCTTACTTTCTCTATCCTCATTACTACTTACTTGCACTGTCCTCATTACCACTTACTTGCACTCTCCTCATCACCACTTCCTTGCACTTTTCTTATTACTACTTACTTGCACTGTTCTTATTACCACTTACTTGCACTGTCCTCTCTACCACTTACTTGCACTGTCCTCTCTACCACTTACTTGCACTGTCCTTATTACCACTTACTTGCACTTTCCTCATTACCACTTACTTGCACTCTCCTCATTATCACTTACTTGCACTTTTCTCATTACCAGTTACTTGCACTGTTCTTATTACAACTTACTTGCACTCTCCTGATTACCACTTACTTGCACTGTCCTCTTTACTACTTACTTGCACTGTCCTTATTACCACTTACTTGCACTTTCCTCATTACCACTCACTTGCACTTTCCTTATTACCACTTACTCGCACTCTTCTCATTACTACTAACTTGCACTCTTCTCATTACCACTTACTTGCACTCTCCTTATTGTCCCTCACTTTTCCTTACTGCCTCACTTTTCCTCCACTTATGCCTCCTAATTTCTCGTTCCCACCCCTAATTACCCCTACCAATAAAAATTTTACAAATGTTCAGTTGACTGATTTTAAACTTAACCATTTAGGATTGAAGTAAAAGTTTAAAGCAAAAATAATTTTTCAGTATAAAAATATTAAAAATGGTTTATTTAACAAATCTTATTTTTTGTCGGATTTTTCTATATCCTCGTGAATGGATTTACAAGAGCTAATAAGGAGATAATTAGAGTTAAATTTTTTTCAATCTTATAAATTTTCTTCTGACATTGGATGACTATTAATTTACCAAACAATATTTGCCAATGATTTTATTTTATTTGCAGCAATTGAATTTTTAACTGTTGAAAATTGAACTGTCATTTTCTTAAATTTACAGTAATTGAATTTTTGATTGCTGAATAATATTTTTAATCTTTTTTTCGGGTTTAATTATTAAAAAATTGAATTATTTTCAAATGAAGACAATTGAAAATTTAATGGTTAAAATTTCCAACTTGGAAAAAATGTATGATTGAATTTCCAACAGATGAAAAATCCATTGTTGAGAATTAATGAGAATTATAAATTGTTTTAAATTGAAGAAAACTAAAAATTCAATTGTTACAATTTCAAACGTAAAGAAAATTGATAGTTGAATTTTCATCAGAAGAAAATTTGATTGTTGAGAATTAAAGAAACTTTTTAATTGAATATTCAACTGTTGAGAAGTTATAGACAATTTAAATTTCAGCTGTTAATAATGGAAAAGAATTGAATTGCTAACTGTTGAAATTTGAAGAAAATTGATGATTGTATTTTCAACAGTTAAAAATTTTCTTGTTTGAAATAAAAGAAAATTGAATTTAAACATTTAAAAATTTAATTGTCCACATAAGAATATTTAATTATTTGAAATTGAAGAAAACTAAAAATTCAATTGTTGAAAATCGAAATTTAAAGAAAATTGATAATAAAATTTTTTAAAGGATGAAAATTCAATTGTTTCAAATCGTAGAAAATTGAAAATTTAATTGTTGCGAATTGAAGAGAAATGAAAATTAAATTATTTACAGTAGAAAATTGAACTGCTAAAAATTAAACCTTGAAGAAAAGTCGTAATTAAGTTTTCAACAGATGAAAATTAATTTGTTGCGGATTGAAGAAAAAAAATTCAATTGATCAGAATTAAATAAAATTGAATAGAATTGAAAATTGAATTAGTAACTGTAGAAAATTAAAAAAAATTGATAATTCAATTTTCAACCATTAATAAATTGGAGACAATTTAATTTTCAACTGTCAAAAATTGAAGAAAATTTGAAAATCCATTTTTCTTCAATTTTTTATATTCGAAAAATTTGATTGTGTAATTGAAGGAAATCGATAATTCAAATGTTGGAAGTTGAAATTTGAAACAAATTGAGTTTTCAACAAAAATTTGGAAAAAAGTAGATTCTTTGAAAACGGCTCGCTACTGTCAAATAATGTTTTTTTGGCAAATTATTAATAATTTAATGGACTCTAAATAACTATATTCAATTTGTAAAAAGAAAACCTAGATGTCAGAAGTAATTAAAAAATCATTTAGCATTATTTAAAAATACGTTTCGTATAAAAAGATTGTTTCTTTTCTGCTTGTAAAAATTAATGTTCAATCGTTTCCTAATTTTACCTCTTTTTAGTGAAAAAATGATCGTATTTCCCCTTTTTTAATCTCCTTTTGCACTGTGATCCCTGAAAATGCCAAAAAACTATAAATTTTCATATTTTTTATACCTGCTGTGCCTCATTCATTTATATTTTCTTAAGAAGATATATAATCCGTGAATTTAGAGTCGCTAAACAGATTTTGGTATCCTGGATAAATTTTTTTTACTCCCTGGAATGTTATAAACAAATTGGTAAAGAAAATAAATTTTTGTTGTATTTCAAAACTTTAAAACATTTTTCATTTTTATCTTTGTGCGCAATCATGTAAAGTTAATGTCTTTTCACAACTTAACACTGGAAGGTTACATTTTTTATTGTTATAAACAATGGCTATTAACAAATTCATTACATAAGCGAGTTTGGGTATGGAAAATTAGTTTTTTTCTGGGCAATCGTTTATTTTACTTTTTAGAATAATACTACTTTAACGGGATTTGTTTATATTTTTAACATTTTTAATTGTTTTAAAAATTTCTGAAAAATTCATTGAATCGGCTTTTTAGATACAGAAAATGTTTTTTTTTATCGAAATCATGTATTTTACCTACAAAAATAATATTTTAACGGGATATATTTACATTTAACAACATTTTGACTTGTTGTAAGCAACTATTAAAAAAAAAATTTATAAAATGGCTACTTTTACAATTGATAGACCCTAGCAAGAAGCGAACATTTGGTCCGTAAGTACTTTCGTCGGAATCATTTCCCGAAATGGATTCGAGCAAGGACTAATATTATTATGATTTAATAATTTTGACCTAAAAATTGCAAAGAAAAGCAAAATTATGAAAAAAAAGAATAAATAAACGAACCTAATAAAAACGCATTTATTTATCTAAAAGCGCCTGTTTAAATAATTTGTTTATCAAAATTGTTTATAGCAATTAAAAACGTTATCTGTTAAATCGCCTTAAATTATTATTTTTTTAGGTTAAAATAAATTATTCTGCTAAAAAAAAACAACTTTTGTATATCTAATGGTGCCTATTTATTGAATATATTTATCAAAATTGTTTATAAGAATTCAAAATGTTTTAATTGTCATTATAACTTCTTGAAATATTATTTCTAAGGGTAAAATAAATAAGCCTGCTAGAAAAACGTATTTTATACGTATATCTGAAAGCGTCTACTTTTTGAATTTGTTCAAAAGAATCGTTTATGCTGCTCAAAAATGTTATGTGTTAGATCCCGTTGAAGTGCTATTTTTTAGCGTAAAATAAATAATTCTGCTGAAAAATAACGTTTCTGTAATCAAAGACGCCTATTTAATGAATTTCTTTTTGAAATTGTTTATTAAAATTGTTTATGAAAATCAAAAATGTTTTTATGTGTCATTATAACCTGTTCAAATATTATTCTTAAGGCTAAAATAAATAATGCTGCAGAAAATGCATTTTTTGCATCAGAAAGGGCCCACTTTATGAATTTGTTTATTAAAGTTGTTTATGACAATTAAAAATATTGTTTAGCGTTGATAAATATTGTTAAATTATTATTTTTGAGGGTAAAATAAATCATTGTGCTGATAAAACTAGTTTTCTATATCCAAAGGCGCTTATATAATTAATTTGTTTGTCATGATTGTTTATAACAAATAAATATCTTGTTAGATGCCATTATAACCCCTTGCAATATTATTCTTGAGGATAAAATAAATAGTCCTTCTTAAAAAACGCATTTTCTGTATGTGAAAGGGTCTACTTTATGAATTTGTTTATCAAATTTGTTTATGACAATTAAAAAAATATTGTTCAACGTCAATAAATATTGTTAAATTATTATTTTTTGAGGGTGAAATAAATCATTGCGCTGATAAAACGAGTTTTCTATATCCAACGCCGCTTATATAATTAATTTGTTTGTCATAATTGTTTATAACAAATAAATATCTTGTTAAGTGTCATTATAACTTCTTGCGATATTATTCTTGAGGATAAAATAAATAGTCTGTCTTGAAAAACTCATTTTCTGTATGTGGAAGG
>JAUELO010000015.1:265649-276639 GCA_032357855.1 Amphibolips quercusostensackenii
GAGAAGTCACTAGAGCTCTGCAGTTAATAGCCCATGAAATCAGAACGCAACACATGAATCGTTAGTTCAGTTTCCTTTGGGGTATTCAAATAAACACTGATTTCGGTTGAATATAACAGCGCTCATTAGTCCAAATTTCCTTATGAATATGCAGTGAGAACTGTCAATATGTGAGCTCTCGTCAAGCTTCTCGCTTAAATTGAATTACTAAAAATTTAACTGATGAAATTAATTTATTTTATTTCATGGATTGAAATAGTGAATTGTGTTATACGTTGGTTGATAGTTTCTGTTGTTTTCTCATACTATCGCTATTTTTTTAATTACGAAGAAGGCTTTGGGAAAACCGAATTCACACCGATCCTGATAAAAGTCTTTTAAAATGCTTCTAAACTTTCAGTATACTTCGCGTCACCATTTAAGAGCATTCAACGATGAAATGTTTGTACGAAATCCTTTTAATGACTTTATACTTTAATCGAATATAAGTTTAATTTCTTTCAATTTAAACTTCGCGCCAGAATGACGTCAATGCTGCAAGAGCTAGAGTCACGCTGAAACATAACCTATAATGCTGACCGTATTTTAGCGTGTAATTTGAAATATTTAAAAACTGATTGGCTTTTTGTTACTTAAAGCTGTTTCATATCTTAAATTCAATATTTTGAAAATTCAATTCACATTTAATCTCTGTTAATAAAAAAAATAGTAGAAAACATTGTACGAATTGAGAAATATTTATGGTTTTTGATACTCTTGCAGGGTTAAATTAAAACTTTCAAATATTATCTAAAAAGTAGCAAAAGTATTGTACATGTTTTATGTTAGTGCTTTTTGCTAGAAATTAGTATTAAAAAAATTTGGCATAAAATCATAAAGTTTTAGACAAAAATTAAAATTTCTAAAAATTGAAATGGGTTTTTTAATAATGGGTATTCTTGATTTAAAATCATGAGATTTTATTTTAGTATGAAAATCATTATAGAACAAAATTGGCAATTTTTTAAAAGTTTCAGGTTACATTAACGTTTTAATAAGAAAATTTGTTATTTCAAACAAAAATTATTAGATTCCAAAAATTTGCAGTTCTAAACAATTGTCTGTTATGTCATTATTTTTTTTCGAAAATTCTTGGTATTTATAATAAAAAAATATTTGGTTCCAAAGAATATTTACTATTTTTTAACAAATTTGGGTTATGCTAGTGTGGTTCGCCCGATTTTCGACGGAAATAAGCAGATTCACTTCAAAACATTTAAAATTTAAAGAAAATGTATAATTTTTTTAACAATTTTAGAATACGTTGGTGTGTTACATCGAGAATCGATATTATTAATTTTTAATTTATTTAGTGTTTTTACTGGGAAATTATTCGTATTTTATATTTAAAAAATGATATTTCAAGGAAGATTCTAAACTGTTTAACAATTTTAAGTTTTGTTGGCGTCTTACATCGGCATTGGCATTTTTAATAAAAACATTAGGTTTAAAAAAAGATTTTAAAAAATGTTTCGCTTAGCATAACACTGTCATGGTCATTAAACTCAAAAAATTTAAACTCTTAGAGCAGAATTTTTTTCATTTAGAGTATTAAAAACTAAACTGCAAATTAAAGCACTCAAAGTGGAACTCTTTTAAATTTAAGGCTTTTAAAATTTAAGTTAAAACAATTTTTAATTAGAAAATCTTTCATTTAAATGCATACAAATTTACACGTGTAAAGTGGAGGCTTCAAACTCTTTTAATTTCAACAATTTTGAATTAAATGCCGTTACAGAATGTGAAAGTTTCAATTTTAAATTTTGAAAAATTGTCATCTATGCATCAAAGTTCAACTTTTATTAGAAATTCATCTGTTTGGTTGAAAATTTTTCTGTCACTTTTCTGGCTTGACAATTCAACAACAATAAAAAAATTAAAAATTTAAATTGCGATGTTTAAAGTTTAACTTCATTGCTCTGAAATTTTGACTATTGAAAAATTTCTGTTTGAAACAACTCAATTTCAAAATGTTTGGTTTCAAATATTTAGTTTATTATTTACTTATTTTACATGAGCAGTCCAATATTGCTATTTATATAAATATATTTATTTGTATGTATATTTATCGAATGAGTTAAAAATGAAATGTTGTAAGCTAAAACCACATTAAAATAGACTTTAAAATTAATTACAAAAGTAGAAATCAAAATCAAAAAAAAAAAAAAAACTAGAACCTAGAAACTATTCTAAATTTTAAAAAAATTTATAAATAAGACAATTTAAACTGTTCAGTCTTGTACAATTTCAAACTGAAAGTCTGAACAGCTTATTAATTGTCAGTGCTTATTTTTCAATTTGTTGAATTTTGATTGTTTTGAATGTAAAATTGTTGGATTTTGAATAAGCATCGTTTAAAAATATATTTAATTTAAATTATTTTTCGATTTAAAGACGCTAGATCTTCTAGATTACTAGATCCTCTCGATCTCTGGTTTCTCACTTGCTCTTATGATTCTCTCTCGATCTTTAAATCCTGACTCGATTTCTAGACCCACTCTATATTCTTTTGATTTAGATCTAGATCTCCCTATGGGATGTTTTGATCCTCGCGGTCTCTAAATCCTCTTAATATCTGGAATCAAATTTTTAGATCCTCTTGATCTCTAGGTCCTCCCAGAAGGTCTCTAAATCTTCCTAAAGTATGCTTAAATCATCCTAGCGGATCTCTATATTCTTTAGGTCTTCCGATCTCTGGATCCTCTCTAGATTTGTAGAAACTATCTAAATCCTCTCTGGATCTCCAGTTCTTCCCTTGATCTATATATCCTTTCTAGTGCTGTAGATTCTTTCAATTTTCAGATGCTCTTAATCTCTAGATAGATGCCTATAAAATATTTCTATATGCTCCTAGAGTATCTTCCTAAATTTTTTCTAGGTCTCTAGATTCCCTCTTGATCTCTAGATCCTTTTTATTCATGGATCCTCTTTCGATCTCTATATTCTCCCGATCTCTAGATAGTATCTCGATTTCCAGATCCTTAGTAGATCTTTTTAGAGCATCTTATGACCCTATTGATCTTTAGATCCTTATACAAGATCTCTGAATCTTGCTATATGCTCTTCAAGTTGTCTAGAACTCTAGATACTTTCTCGATTTCTAGATTCCTTTGATCTCTGAATGCGATTTAGATTTTTATAGACGATCTTATGATCCTTTCGATCTGTAGATCCTTATAGAAGATCTCTACATTTTTCTAGAGTATCCCCCTACATTTTTTATAAATGCTCTAAATCTTTTAATCCTTTGTTGATACTAGATCCTCTTTTAACCCCTAGATCACCTCAGATTCTTTTTCTCTCTAGATCCTTATAGGAGATGTCTAAATCTTCCTATATTATCTCCAAATTTTTTAAATCTTTTACCGATTTCTAGATCCTTTTTAGATCTTACTGGAGGATCTTATAATCCTTTTGACCTTTAAATCTTTATAGAAGATCCTTGATCTTCCTAGAGTATCCTCCTAGATTCTCTCTGAATACTGTAGATCTCTAGATCCTCTATCGATTTTAAAGTCCCCGCTATATACTTTTGATTAAGATCTAGATCTTCCTGCAGAATCTTGAAATCCTCCCAAAAGATCTAAAAAATTTCCTAAAATATTTCTAAATCACCCTAAAGGATCTGTACATGCTCTAGATCTTTTGATCTCTAGATTCCCTCTTGATCTCTAGATTCTCTTGATTTCTGGATCCTCTTTTGATTTCTATATCCTTTCAGTCACTAGATCGTCTCTATATTTTCATTAGATTTTCCCAGAGGAGCTTATGAGCCTATCAATCTTTAGATCCTTCTAGAATATCTCAAAATCTTTTTTAATTATCTGTAAATCTTCTAGGCCTCTAGATCTCTGTTCGATTTCTAGATCCTTTCGATCTCTGGATCCTCTTTAGATCTTTCTAGAGCATCTAATGATCGTTCTGATCTTTAGATCCTTATTCAGATTTCCTTGGTCTTTAGATCCTTATAGAAGATTTTATATCTTCCTATAATCTCACAGAATCTTCTAGATCTCTAGATACTTTCTCAATTCCAAGATCTTCTCGATCTCTGCGTCCTCTTTAGATCTTTCTAGAGGATCTCATGATCCTTTCGATCTTTAGTTCCTTATAGAAGAACTGTAAATCTTCCTAGAGTATTCTCCTAGATTCTATCTAAGTCCTCTAGATCTCTAGTTCCTCTATCTATCTTGAGATTCTGTCTATATTCTTCTGATTCAGATCCATATCTTTCTTCATGATCTCTTGATCCTCTCAATATCTAGATCGTCATATGAGATGTCTAAATCTTATCAAAGTATCATTAAATCCTCCTAGTGGATCTCTAAATAACCTAGATATTTCGATCTCTGCGTTTTCTTTTGATCTGTTGATTCTTTCTAGATCTCTAGATTCTTTAAATCTTTAGATCCTCTCAAACTTTAGAACCTTGCAGAAGATCTCTATATCTTCCTATATTCTCTGTAAGTCCTCTTAATCTCTAGATCCTTTCTTAATTCCTAGATGCTCTCCATCCTTGAATCCTCTTTAGATCTTCTCAGAGTATCTTATGATCCTTTCGATCTCTAGATCCTCATAGAAGATCTTTAAAGCTTCCTGTATTATCTCCAAATTCTTGAGATCCTTCATCTATTCCTAGATCCTTTTTTGATCTTCCTAGAGGATCTTATGATCCTTTTGACCTCTAAATCCTTATAGAAGATCTCTAGATCTTCCTAAAGTATCTTTCTAGATTCTCTTTAAATGCTGTAGATCTCGAGATCCTCTATCAATCTTGAAGTCCCCTTTATATACTTTTGATTTAGATTTAGATCTTCCTATAGAATCTTGAGATCCTCTTGAAAGATCTAAAAAATTTCCTAAAATATGTCTCAATCATCCTAAATGATCTCTACTTGCTCTAGATCTTTTGATCTCTAGATTCCCTCTTGATCTCTAGATTCTCCTGATTTCTGGAACCTCTTTCGATTTCTTTATCCTTTCAGTCACTAGATCGCCTGTATATCTTTATTAGATCTTCCTAGATGATCTTATGAACCTATCAATCTCTAGATCCTTCTAGAATATCTCTAAATTTTCCTATATTATCTTTAAATCTTATAGATCTCTAGATCCTTTCTCGATTTTTAGATCCTCTTGATCTCTGGATACTCTTTAGATCTTCTTAGAGCATGTTATGATCGTTTTGATCTTTATATATTTATAGAAGATCTCTGTATCTTTCTAGAGTATCCTTTCAGATTCTTTCCTGATACTCTAGATTCTCTATTGATCTATAGATTCTATTTTAATCCTTATATCATCTCCAGGTTCCCTCGGTCTTCAGATCCTTATAGAAGATCTTTTAATCTTCCTATATTTTCTCTAAATCTTCTAGATCTGTAGATCCTTACTCGATTCCTAGATTCTCTCGATCTCTGCGTCCTCTTGAGACATTCCTAGAGGATCTAATGATCCTTTCGATCTCTAGTTCCTTATAAAAGATCTGTAAATTTTTCTAAAGTATTCTCCTAGATTTTATCTAAATGCTCTAGATCTATAGATCTTCTATTCATCTCAAGATTCTCTCTGTATTCATTCGACTCAGATCTAGATCTTTCTATATAATCTCTTGACCCTCTCGATATCTTAATTATCTTAATATCTAGATCGTCACATGAGATGTCTAAATCTTATTAAAGTATCTTTTAATCTTTCTAGTAGATCTCTAAATAATCTAGATCTTTCGATCTCTAGTCTTCTCTCGAACTGTTGATTCTTTCTAGATCTCTAAATACTTTCAATCTTCAGATCCTCTCAAACTCTGGAACCTTACAGAAGATCTATATATCTTTCTATATTCTCTCCAAGTCGTCTTGATCTCTAGATCCATTTTTAATTTCTAGATGCTCTATCTTTAGACCCTCTTTAGATCTTCTCAGAGGATCTTATGATCCTTTCGATCTCTAAATCCTTATAGCAGATCTTCAAAGCTTCCTATATGCTTTCAAAATCCTCTAGATCTCTAGATGCTTTCTCGATTCCATGATCCTCTCGATCTCTAAATTCTCATAACAGATCTCGAAATCTGCCTATATTCTCTTTAAATCCTCTAGATCTTCCGTTTCTAGATTCCTTGATCCTCTCGATCTCTAGATCCTCTTTAGATCTTTCTATAGGATCTTACAATCCTTTCAATCTCTACATCCTTATAGAAGATCTCTTAATCTTTTCAGAGTATCCTTTTATATTCTATCTAAATGCTCTAGATATCTAGATCATCTATCAATCTGTAGATTCGCTCTATATCCTTTCGCGTGAAGTCTAGATCTTCCTATATGATCTTTTGATCCTCGCGATATCTTAATTTTCTCAATATTTAGATCCTCACAGAAGATGCCTAAATCTTCTTAAAGTATTTTAAAATCCTCTTAGAAGATCTCTAATTTAGCTAGATCTTTTGATTTCTAGATCCTCTCTCGATCTGTAAATCCTTTCTAGATCTCTAGATTCTTTCAATCTTTAGATTCTCTTGAACTCTAGATCCCTGCAGAAGATCACTAAATCATCCTAAATTCTCTTCTAATCCTCCAGATCGCTAGTTTCTTTCTCGATTCCTGAATCCTCTCGATCTCTGGATCCTCTTTAAATCTTCGTAGAGGATCTTATGATTTTTTTGATCTTTAGATCCATATAGAAGATCTCCTTATCTTTCTAGAATATCCCCCGAGAATCTCTGCAAATGCTCTAGATCTCTAGATCTTTTTTTAAACCTTACATCCTCTTTTGATCTCTAGATCCTCTTTTATTCCCTAGATCATTTCTATATTCTCTTGTTCTTTTGATCATCATAGAAGATCTCTGAATCTTTGTACAGTATGCTCCTATATTCTGTGTAAATCCTCTCGATCTCTAGATCCTCTCTAGATCTTTCTAGAACATTTTTTGATTCCTTATCTCTGAATCCTCCTGCAGTATCTCTAAATCTTCCTGGATTTTATTTCAATCCTCCTTTAAATCCTCTAGATCCTCTCTCGATCTCTAAAACCTCTCGATATCTAGATTCTCTTTCCAATTTATATCATAAGTTTATCATTCAGAATGCCACTATTTTGATATTATTTTTTGAAATTTACGCTACTATTGACACTATTTTTGAATTATAAAGTGAGTGCGAACCCTGAGTATAATTTAATAATTAAGTGAGATCAGTGCAATTAAGGCATCTTGTTAAGGCTTTTCTACATTATCCTTTAATATTGTTTTTAAATGCGGAAATGACAAAGGGTATTATTTCTTAAAGCGTCAATTACGAACAGTTTGAACTTTTAGATACTTTTTGCAGGCTTCGTAATTAAGAGAGATTGCTGATTTTTCATTACCTTTCTTTATTAACTCCCAGTTTTAAGTTCTCACTGAATGGCTCCAAGAAGAAATTAGACCCTTCGGGACATT
The DNA here is from genome assembly GCA_032357855.1 of Amphibolips quercusostensackenii. Taxonomy (NCBI): domain Eukaryota; kingdom Metazoa; phylum Arthropoda; class Insecta; order Hymenoptera; family Cynipidae; genus Amphibolips; species Amphibolips quercusostensackenii. Next base: position 273,123 of record JAUELO010000015.1, read on the forward strand.
CTTACAATTAGCTCTTTCAGCCATTTATGACGATTGATGAACTTTTTCAGAATTTTCTTCATATCTTGTGTCTCTATTGCGATTTCCAAGAAATTTCTCGTCGAATTCCTTCTTTTGCATCTATGAAATATGAATAAGAAAGAATTTACCTTGAAAGACGTTTTTCTCGAGATGAGAGTTGGGAAGAGAAAAATCTTGAAAGAGGGAAAAGCACTTTTCTCTTATATACTTTACTAAAAAACGATAAAAAACAGATAAAGCGGTATCAATACAAATACTTTATAAGTTAGGAAAAAGTTATCTAAAATTTTAATGAAAAAAGTAAAAGGAAATTTCATAGATCACAAATTCTCATAGAAGAGCAATTTATTTCTGGGACTCATTGATTTTAGCGATAGGCTATAGTTCTCTCACAATGATTCCCTAGAAGACAAAAAAACTTTCATTACTTATTACAAATACGAAAAACCCCTCTCACCCTTATTGAATCGCAATTTTTTCTTTGATTTAATTTAATAAATGCCCAAAATAAAAGACACTTAACAGCGTAAGATGTTCTAAACACTGAGGAAATAAGGTGTTCTTACGCGAAAGTTTAGCAGAAAAATAATAATTTTTTATCAAAAGAGATGAATTTCCTCATTGATTGCAGTTTGTTCAGCAATTTCTGGTCAAACAGGGCATTACAGAACTTCGGCAACCCCATACAATCTTCACCTGGCTGTCTATAATTTCTGTCTGTATCGCAGATTGAATTATTTTTCAAAAAGAAAACGATTTCAAGAATTAGAGGGAATAAAACAGAATGCGACGATGCAGCTCTTAGCTATTTTGAAAAGTGACGTCAAGGTGTGCTTCCGAAAGTGGCAGGATCGATGAAAGAAGGTTATGGCTTCCAGAGGAAGGTATTTTGATAGGAATATCCTTGTCTTTGACCAAAATTACCTTTCACTCCTGATACTCTATAAAGTCGGATACTTTTCGGACAGACCTCGTACTTAAACCTTACTATCTCGAAAACTAAGGTTCTTTGGATCGAAAGAAAAAAAACGTATCCGTAATGAGATTGAAAAACTTCTATCTGGAATAATATCGTTGATTAAAAAGTTTTAAGGACTCTATTTAAGTTTTCTTAATGGACTCTTCTAAGGAAAATTTCAGCGACAGTCACATCAGGAAGAGAGGTCGGGGAAGTCTTTTTATCATCTTAGCCTTTGTTCTCGACACAATCCGTGAAACTTTTATAGGTGGCTGTTAAGAGTGGTTTCAGTTTGCTTTAGTGGTTTAAGTTGTCACTAGTGATTTTTCAAGGAGCGTAATATCTCTCAACCGAGGCACATCAGAATTATTTACTGTCATTCCACCCATCGGATTCCATCCTTGCAAATGAAATCTTCCTGGCAGACAGGCACGCCTAACCACTAAGGGCGCAAATACATCCTCACCGTCGACTCGTCTTTCCTCATTCATTACCGTCACATACTATCTTTTTTAAACCGACTTTTTCTCCTCTTCCCCCATTCCTGTACAAGCTTTAACTCCAGTTCTTGCATACGAAGAGATTACAAACCTTTGCCGTCGGCCCAATGTCTGCCGTTTTATATTACGGCTTTGGTTTTCTGACTTCGAGTTGAATGGCATACGGCAAAATGTAAAATTTCTTTCAAAGCTGTGGTATTTCAAAAACGTAGATGAAATGCGCCTACAAAAAAGGGTTTTAATAGTCTATTTCATAGAGTATTAAAAAGGTTTGATTTTCGTATTTTTAATTCACTCAGAAAATTTAGGGATTGTAGTAGATTGATCACAAATCTCCTCTCCGACGTGCTTACTCACTTACTCTTTTCTACTATACCTCCCCTCTCATACTTCCACTTTCCTCCTCATTCCCATTCCATAATTCTCTCCACGCTTCTTTTCACCATTTAACTCTCATCACCCTGCGACCCTTTCTAACTTTCCGGTGCTCCCTCTACCCTCCTCGTAAGCACGCACCCCCGTGTCACTCATATACTTCCTATCAACATCCTTATCCCATTATCCTACTTCTCCATTTATACCTCAATTTTTCTACATTCCCCCATCTCACTTCGCCATCCTTGCTTCCTGACTTCTCCCCTACTCTTCTTCTCTACACTTCTTTCCTACACTTCTTCTTTCCGCCTTACTCTCATCACCCTCTATGACCCTTTTCTAACTTCCCGGCCCCTTTCTCTACCCACTCCATAAGCACCCATCCCCGCTTCCCTCACCATCCTACTCCCATCCCCCTACTTCTTCATCCACTCTTCCCCTTTTCCCACTTCCTTTTGTCTCATTTCGCTATTCTTATTTCCTGACTTTCTCTCCCCTACCCTTTTTCTCTTCACTTCTTCTCTACACTTCTTCTTACCATCTTACTTTCATCATTCCCTACGAACCTTCCTAACTTCCCGGCCCTCCCCCTACCCTTCCTATATGCACCCACCCCCGCTTCCCTTCCATAATTTCCATCGCCATCCTACTCCCAACCATTTATTTTTCCATCCTTATTTCTCCATCCCTAGTCACCTTCTACTTCCTCTCATCTTACTTTGCTATTCTTCCTCCTTAACTTCCCCTCCCCTACCCTCCTTCTCTATACTTCTTCCGTACACTTCCTTTTCTAAAAAAAATGAAAGTTAGGAAAAGTAAGAAAAAAAATTTTAACTTTGATCACCCCCTATGACCCTTCCTAACTACCCGGCCCTTCCCCTACTCTCCCTATATGCACCCACTCCCGCTTTCTTGTCGTACTTTCCGTCACTATCCTACTCACTTCGCTATCCTTAATGACTCTCTCTCCCCTACCCCTTTCCTCACTTATCCACTTCTATCCTACTCTACCTCATCCCCTACTTGCCCCATCCCCTACCTTATCCCCTACATTTCTTAGGTTGAAAATTAAATTGCTTTGTTAAAAACTAATTTTTTTAAGTGAGAAACTTGACTATTCCTTTTTTGTTTAGAAATGTTTTTTTTTCAGCTAAAAATTCAACTATGTGCTTATTACAGTATTTTGTTAAAAATTTGACTTTTTTAACAAAATGCATCTATTTGGTTAGAAAAAATATAATTTCTTTGTAGAAACTTTGTTTTTTTAAATTAATTATTGTTTTGTATTTAAAAATTTAATTATTCTAGATTAGATATATTTTTGTTTAGTTTAAATTTTAAATATTTGAATCGAAATTCATATATTTGTTTAAAAATTGCTCTTTTACGGTAGAAACTCAACAATTGATTTTTTAATGCAGAGAGCCTGTTGAGCCTTCTTTTATTAAATTCAGACTCGCGATCTGACTAACTTGATGGGATGATTTTTTGCTGAAACGACATTGAGTGGAACCTTTAGACGTCTGCAGAAAATCCTCAAGATAAATTGGCCCATCAATGAAATTCAAAGAAGAATAAGAGTTAGGCTTAACATTTTTCTTTCTCATAAATATAAATAGTTTTCAGAAAGAGAGAGAAATAAGTTTCGTAGTTTACTAAGAAT
>JAUELO010000015.1:299127-312816 GCA_032357855.1 Amphibolips quercusostensackenii
GAGATCTTCAAATCTCAACTAAAACGAGGAACTTAAATAAAAAGGAAGGTATTATGCGTTTCCTATGACGTAACACACCCCTCTAGGGCATGTAGAGCCCACTATTAATCCACCCCTACAGTTTCAAGAATGCTTTAAGAAGACACTTTTTTGAAGAGTATCAGAAGGATGTATTATTTTTCTGGAATTTTGGTTCCAAATCCGAAAAAGTGCATATTATTGTTTTTTCGAAACTTTGATTTTCACAGGTGCCGCTAAGCACTCGAAATTTATTTTTTCCAAAAAGACGGCTTTTTCTAACACAATCAAAGTCAAGGTTAGCTTTTTATATATTTAATACATTTTCGATACCTTAGCTTTATTACTGAATAAACCCTTATTTGTTTAAACAATATTTTTCCTTGATATTCTGAAACCTTTACTCCTTCCTGCTGAAAGTGTTAGCCGACTTTTTGATAGGAAAAAATATTCTGGTATAAGTTTAAATTCATACATAAATTAAAAATTATTTTAGAATATTTGTCATTATTTCACTAGATCAACAATCAGAAGTTTCAGCAGAAAAAGGAGAATAAAGTGCTGAAAAGTTTAGATTTCCTAAAGACTTTTCCATTTAGAGATGCTTTTTTAGGGAACTATTTGGGGTAAAATTAATTCAATATTATATTTATTCCTTTGAATTTAATTTAGTAGAATAATATTAAAAGTGAAATTAGTGAGGGATAGTAAACCTTCATAACTGATACATAGAATTGTTCATTAGAAAGTCATGTACAAATAATGTAACTTTCCTGTGACATTTTACCAAACCCACAAAAGTTATTCCAAAAACTCCATAAGGTTATTTTTTCCTATGTTCTTAAATGGGAAATTTTGAGTGCCAGGAGTAGATATTAAAGTAAAAATTTTTAATAAAATGCGATTTCTTTTTTTGAATTTGTAACCGAAATAAGCGGAACATTGACCTTCAACACGAAGACAAATATTTAAATGCGTTTTTAAACCACCCTAATTTGACATGCGATTTTTTCCATTTCTAATAAAAAGGTTTTGATTTTTTCAATTAGTTTGTTTGTTAAGCATTCTCGAAATTTAAAATTTTGATTTAGAGTGGGCTTAATATTTGCTAGAGGGAGAAAACTTTTTCGGGATCTTTTGGCCTCAATTTCTGCTACTATTAGTGAAAACATTTCAACTTTTGAAATTATTGCCTTTTTACAGAATTTTTATAACTCTAAAGGTTCATTTGGGGTGGGTTTAACATATGTTAAAGGAATACAAATTTCTTGTATTGCTTTTGACATAATATTCTGCTATTATCAGAAAAATTATTTTAACTTTTCAAATTTGCGATTGAAAAATATTTAAAACTTGAGGGGTTGACTTGAGGTAAGTTTTAAATGCGCTAGGGAAATCACAATTTTTTGGTAGCATTTAGAAACAAATTCTGCCATTATCAATCAAAACATTTCGATTTTTCAAATCAAACAATGTTTTTTTTTGTTTTTTCGTAAACGTTGCTTTTATAATGCAAGTTCTCTAGTAACATTTGTAATTCTTTGAAAAAATATCAAAGTTTTTTATTATTTTAATTTCATAGATGTCATACATAATTTAAAAAAGCCCATACAAATTTCTTACGATCCTTTAAAATCCATATTAGTCCCTCAAATTCTCTGTAAAACAGTAAAAGTCCTTGTATTTTCGTATAATATTTTAAAATTTTATAAGATCTTCTTAAATCCCTTTAGAATTGATTGATATCATCAAAATCTATGAAAATCTTTCAAAATCTCTTAAAATTCCTTACGATATATTTAAATTATAAAAATCCATTAAAATGCTTCAAAATACATTAAAATTCTTTAAAATCATTAAAAATATTTGTAACTATATCTCTCAAAATACGAAAAAATTTTAAAAATCCTTTTAAATCCTTGCAAATCTTTTGAAATTTCCTGAGATTCTTTGAAATCCTTTGGAATCCAGCTACTCATCTTGAAAGCTCATTAAATCCATTAACATTTTTTAGAAACTATGAAAATGGTTAGAATCGTTTAAAGTTTTTGAAATATTATAAAAATCCCTACAATTATTTTAAATCCGTGAAAATCCCTAAAAATTTCTAAAACCGGTGAAAATCCTTTTAATTTTGTGAAATAATTCGAAATTCGTCGGAATCTTTTCGAATCTTTTAAAATCCCTTACATTTTATTAAAATTTCTGAAAATTCCTAAAAATCATTTACAATCCTTAAGATTTCGCGAAATATTGAAAAATATTACAATATTACCCAAAATCATTAAAATTCTTTTGAATTCTATATAAATATTCAAAATCCCTTGAAATCGCTCCAAATCTTATGAAATTCCTTACAATATATGTTAAAATCGATTAAATTGTCTGAAGAGCTATTAAAATTCTTCAAAATTTCTTCAAATCCTTCAAAATATTCGGGAACCCGTCTTTTTAAATTGTTACTAATTTTAATCAGTGACTTAATTAGAGCAGTTAAATTATTGAATTTTTTACTGAATAATTATTGAGTTTGACTGATTCATCAGCAGAGAGTCACTCATTGAAATGAGTAAAAATTGTAGCTGATACAAATTTAGAGAGTTTGATTGATAATCTGTTAAATTTTCTGACAATTTGAGAAATTCTTCTTGAATTTGTGGATATATTTGAAAAGCTTTTGAAAGATCCTAAAATTTTTTCGAATACCGTAAAATCTTTGAAACTCTTTTCTATTCCTTAAAATCCTTTGAAGTCACTTAATGTTTTCTGAAATATTTGTAAATCTTTTGAAATCTCATAAAATCTTTTTAAATTGCACAAAACGGTTAAAATCCTATTAAATCCTACAGTTATGCTTTAAAATTCGTAAAAATACTCGGACATCATATAAAATCTTTTGAAATCATGTGACTTATTTCGAAATTTCCTAAAATCTCTAAAAATCCCTTAAGATCGGCAAAAATAGCTTAAAATCCTTAAAATTCTGTCAAAATCCTTTGGAATCACTTTGAATCACTGAAAATCCACTAAAATTTTTGGTTATCTTTTAAAATTTTTTTAGATTTCTCTAGTTTTCATAAAATACCTTCAAATGCTTTGTAAATCTCAATAATTTATGTAAAAAAAATGTTAAATTCTTTATGATGGTTTGTAGTTCTTAAAATCTTTCAAATCTTTTGAAATCTTTTGAAGTTTCGTGTACGGTGGAAATAGTTGATATATTTTTTTTATGGTAAGTAAAAGCCATCAAACCTCCCGTAAAAGTGGTGGGAGTTATTAAAATCCTACGAATCCTTACAGAAGGAGTCTAAAATTTCAAAAATTGTCCTTACGTAATTAATGGATATTCCCTCATCAACTGAGGAAATAAATACTTTTTTTTTGTGTGCAGAGTTATTTAATTCTATTAACGTTTGCATTTGATTTCCTGTAATTAATCCGTGCTTTGTTTTAAAGTTTGACAATTGAATTACTAGTAATACAAATTTTTTCCCACGATTTGAATAAACAATACATACTTTTCACATATTTTTATCATAAAGTAATTAATTTTAAAAGTGAATTTTGATGTTTTAAAAAAAAATAATTATTGTTATATGTTTTGAATACTGCATATTTCAGCGATGTAAATTAATTAACAAATTAAACTAGATCAACATTTCTTTGTTAGAAAAAAATAAAGATTTTGATCTCGAAGTGCTATAAGGAGATATCCATGAAGAAAATGGAGTTTACCTCTTAACGAATTTCCTGATATCTTAAAGCAAAAAGTGTGAACAGATAATCTTTTATGTGCTACCACGGTCCAAAAAAATAGTAATAGGAGTCGTCTGCTTTAACTTTTTAGAGTATAAAATACCTTCTAGAAGTACTCAAAAGCCCTACTTAAACGTAGAAACGTCTCTGTTAAACTTAGGTCTGAAGACAATACACTGCTTCTATGTAATTGCTCACGTTTTTGCTTTTATGAACCCACGAGGAAATACGTGATTCAAAATACAGTCACATCTTACTTTTTTATGAAAAGTTTAAATCTTATTTGTTTTTTTATGTGAAAAATATAAAAGTTTGACATATCAGTACAAAGTACTTGAACTATGGAAACTGCTGTAAATATGTGATTATAGATATGAGAATGAAAACTCGAAAAAGACTATAAATAAAATTATAAAATATTAATTAAAAACAGTTTATGATAGATTATCAAATAAGAAGTCTCGAAAATATAGTAATGATTTTTTTGGGCCTTTTTAATGTGTTGAGGGGTAATTCACTCGCGTATTACTCTCTACACTTCACGCGTAATAATCGCGTTATAATTCATAATAACGCGTAATTATGCATAATAGTCGCGTTATAATAAGCATAAGTTGCGTAATAATGATAAATAGTTGCTTGATAACAATATAATATAATAATAATATAATATTCGCGTAATATTCGCGGTAATATTCGCGTAATAATGCTTGATAACGTGTAATAACGCTTAATTATTCGTAACAATACGTCAGAATTCATGATATCGCGTAATAATCGCGCAATGGCGGGTAGAATTCTTGTTTACAGTGTATTTTTGTTGCCTTTTCAACAGATCTATTTCTTCACATTACATTGAAAAAATTGAGTTTTAAAAATAAGATGTCTCATATAAATGAGAATTGCTTGCACAAACTGGCTTACGATCCAAATTCTTGTACATGTACTCAACATTTGTGCACACCAGCCCAGAGTACATTTTTGCAAGCAAGTAGTGTAAAAATAAAAATTTTGCTATGGTCACAAAATTGTCATCATTTAGCCTAATTCCAAGCAAATGTAGCATTACAAATTTACTTAGGAATTTTTTTGCAAAAATAATCGACTTCAAAGTAAACGTACGTCGCAGACACAACCAGGGTACCCGAGTGCCCACCATATAAAAATTCAGCTTTAAGTGAATTAATAATTTCTTGTCAAGTTATTTGATTTTTGCACGTGGAATTTGTTAAAGTCATGATAAAATTATTGAGAAATTATTTAATTTTTTTTTAAAATTAAGCGATGTCCGCTAGGGACACCAAGTCAATTGTTTTGGTGTCTTGTGTGTTTTAAAGTGTTTTGTTATTTTAGGACTCACTTTTGATATTCATTTATCAGAATAAGCAACAGGGAGACGATTTTGATTGCATATTTATTTGAAAAAAATTAAATAGAGAGGCGGGCACCCGGGTATCTCGGGTATGTAACAACGTCAATAAAGTTGTGTATGCACAGAAGGGTTAACGCTCATGAAAGAGGCAATGGTTCCATCCTCCCCCCCCCTTTTCGTTCACTTCCTAATTTGAAATTGACTTTTAAAATTATTTAAGAAACAATGTCATAAATTCATATAGTTAATTGCAGTATGGTACTGGGGCGAGGCACGGCCACTATTGCAAATATCGTCTCTGTTTGTTGATTTTCATATCAGTTTTTTGACATACAATAGCTTTTTTCATTTTTAGTAATAGTGGTGTGATGCAAGTTTTTTTTTTTAAATGCGTCATAGGAGGATAATTATAAAAAAAAAAACAGTTTAAAAGCGTATTTTAAAGGGTAAGAGTATATCAAATGATGCTACTAGTTAGAAAGACCAACAAAATTTTAATTATCCTGTATATAACCTCTAATATCTCACAATTCTGACACAGTGGGTCAATTGTGACCTAAGATTCAAATTCTACGCAGAAAATAGCTTCAGAAATGACCCTCAACTGCCCAACAACATTCATCACCTCATTATTTGTAGACCTGTGTAATTCATAGGGCATAAGTTAAAGCGTGGCACCATACGGCACTGTCATCTACTACGCAATGTAGCAAATAAGGTTACCTTAATGATATTGACATCGATTGCCGTGTATAAGATCAGAAACACACCGTTCAAAATTGTGTTTGTCTTCAAAAACGTTAATTAATCTTTACATATTATTTCGATGTATAAAAATATCTTGTATGCTGTTAATTAATTTAAAAAATATTACATGGAGTTTTCAGCAACGTTTTGTGCCCCAAGTGTTTTTTTTATAATAAAGCAAGAAAGAAATTAACATAAAATAAGGTCCGTTTAAAAGAATTTTTTATTCATCTCATCACCAACAGATATTAAAGTCAGCCAGACACCAAATTAATTTCACTTCAATTCGTTTCACAAAACGAAACTGTTTAACTTTTTTCTTAGTCAAATCTGAATTCATCACGATCCTTAGGTTCCAAATAATAGTCTACAGGATAATTGTTTAAATAAAAACTGTTCATTTCTTCTATTCCACCAGCTATTTCCTCTACCATAACTCGTTCGTTTGGTTCAGCATATATTCCACGCACCCAATAATGCCGGTCAAGTATTGCAACGTAGTAATGATCAACTGCTGATCCTATGATACGAAAAGGTTCGACTAAAGGGATGAAGTGATTTGTACTGTTTTTCGTTAAAAAAAGAGGTGCAGGAAAGTCCACATCCCAAGTTATTATATGAATCGGTTCTCCACGTCTTCCGTCGGGACTTTGTGAGTAATAACGTGCGGGACTTCCTAAGTTAGAACGTGCGGGACTTTGTGAGTTTGAACGTGCGGGACTTCGTGAGTTTGAACTTGCGGGACTTCGTGAGTTTGAACGTGCGGGACTTCGTAAGTTAGAACGTGCGGATCTTTGTGAGTTCGGACTTACGGAATATCCTAACTCTGTAACAAGAAATAAAAATGGCTGGACCTAAATCTTTAGATAGAACGGCTAAAGCAGGGAAACGAATTCAATGCAGTTAACTGTTTTATATTTATTACTTGAGAAAAAATTGATTGGTTTTAAACTTTTTTTCTAATCGTGTTATATGACTAGCCGATGTTAGTCTGATGTTGACCAGGTAAAAATTCAATGAGAAGATCAACATCAATTAACATCAGCTTATCATACAACACGATTGGAAAAAGATACAGCAATGGAAAAAAACCAACTATACAAATGAGTTCCTTTAAAATACTGGAAGTAAAGAAATTGATCATAGTCTGAAAAAATGGAGTAAATCAAGTCTTTATGAGAAGCGCAAAATCATCAGTTTACAAATTCACACCCCTAATTTTTTCTATTCTTTAGAGAACAATATTTATTGTGAAAGTTTTTTTTGCGAGAGGTGTAGAATTTAGTTTCACATTGGGAAGAACATGGGATTCAGATTAAATATTTTTGAAAAGAAGGTAAATGTAGTGCAATTAATAGTATATTTTAAATAATAAATATGATATTATAAGATATCATATAATCATACTTACCTAAAAAAGTAAGGAAAGTAGCCAAGCTTAAGAACATAATAATGGCGAAATTCATTTTTTTGAATATAATGAAAACTGCTCAATCTAGAATTTTGTGAACAACTGAATATTCTGTTGCTTCATAAGAGAATATGTATATACTGGTCGCTATCTTATTAAACCTTCTGAATTGCGTCACATATTTGTGAGGTAGACTGGTTACCTTTACAAGTAATAAATCATTCATCATATAATTTCTAGAAAAAATTAAGTTGAAGCTTTAGGATTTCGCAATAGAAATCTATCTGCGTGACATGCCTTTTTTAATCAGTTTTTATTATTTTTCAATTTATCACAGCGATATCTTGTAAATGTTTTTTATGTTGCTTTTAAATACTGAATCTAGGTTTAAAATTTGTTTACCTTAATGACAGTTGAAAATTAATTATTATAATTAAAAGTTGTGTGTGTATAATAAATACATTACGTTGGTGAAGGTAGAGGTTTTTAAAATTCTGGATGATAAAACTTAATATCTAGATTTTACGTGGCGTAGCCTATTTACAGGTTTCGAAATATTGATTTTGGTTGTTTCCAGAACCTCTTTTCATTGAATGAAATATCCCAGATAACAAAGACAAAAAATTTAAATTTAAATTTATGATTTTATCTAATGACTTTTCAAATAATAAGATGCCACGAACTTTACCAAAACGATATCATATGAATTGCTTTGGGCCTGAATATATATAGTTTTCTTATGGATAAAATATAAGATTACATTCTTTTTTTTTCTACTAAAAAAAGTTTTTCATGCACTCAGGTCTGCTTAAATGTTTTAGTGAATTATAGAAAACTTAACATAAATTCTACTAAAAATACTTGAAATTTTTTTTTTCATTTTGCAGTAGCATACACTTTTTTGAAAGAGCTGCAGAGCGAATTTTCCTAAAAAGGCCACCTTTGTATTTTTGTTGATTGTTTTGTATTCATAGTAAAATGAGGAAGATATCCTGTGAGTTTCATCTTGACTTCACTATTTTTTTGCATAGAAAAACTTATTTTTTAATTTATAAAATAAATTTTTCAATATATCAATTTCTCTTTTAATCATTTTCACGTTCTCATTATTTATGATGGAAGGTATTAGATTTGTGTAAATTTGGCCCTATTCGGTTTTCATAAATTTTTGACTTTTTAAAATATAAATAATTAATTGAATGTACAAGTTAATTGCTTATAGTTAATGCCGATGTTAAGTTAATATTTTTAGCTAATAAATTATTCGACAATTGTTATAAACAATTTATTAAATGAATACGCAACTGTGAATGCTTTTTACTTAAGGAGGTTCTTTTTTTCCTCTCACTTTTAAAATATTATCTTACCATTGATTTTGTAAGAAAAAAATTATGTCAAAAAATTAAAATCATTATATTTGATGATAAATATTATAAAAAATGGCATAAATAAACATTTCTTTGTAGAAAAATTCCATTTTCTCATTAAAGCTTCATGAAAGCTAATTAATGTTAATATTTGATGTACATGTTACATCAAAGCTATAATTTTTATTAATAGATTGTTAAAAAAAATTCACAAATCCATATCACAAGATAAACATAGTTTGAACATTTAGAAGAAAAGAATTCTAATAACATTCTGCATTAAACTGTGACGGCCAATTTTTGAAAAAAAAATATATTTTTTTATGTCATGATGATAATTGTTAAAAAATTAACCCTAAAAATATGCTTTTTTTAACACATACTATGATTTGGTTGAAATTGTTTGTTTGTTTAAGGAGAATAACTGATAGGGCATCATCCAGTTGTCATTCCCGCAATTAAAAAAATTTTTTTTTCATTGTAAAAAAAAAATGATTTTCACATATTCTAAATACGTATCGATGAATAGTATTCTGAATGAGTTGAAATCGTTAAAAACAGAATTTTTAAACATTAGTCCTCATCATGTTCTGTTCTAATTTTATTTCAATGACTTTGAGGAATAATCAGAAATCTTTATATTACATATTTTTCTTTTTTTTCATAAAATTTTAAAACTCTAGTCGTTGGTTAAAAGTGTAAGGGATCTTTGTGAGCTGGGAAGCTGCACACATCAAAGTTATGTAAAAAGTTATTGTTTAATTAAAATTTTTAATATAACCATAATTTTTTAATAAAATATTCAACTTTATAATATCAAGAAGCTTGATGCAATAAATTTAAACGGTGGCCCATTTTCGGTACAACTGACCTATTAAGTTCGAATTCAGTTTAAAATTATTAAGTTCAGTAAAACATTTATCAAGTTTTTGTCATTTCAGCTAAATTTAAAAATATTCTATCTTTGAATAAAATGCACAGTTGCACATTGCATTTACTTGAAAAAATTCAATTAACATAATTGAAATTGAATTTCAATTCAATTAATTTTTTTCAATTGGCATTAATTTCACTCCTTATTTAACTGAATTCAGTGAAAGTAATTTCTTGAAATTTTAACTCAATTTATTCGAATTTTTTTTCAAATTTACATGATTTTCTCTAAATTTCGTTGAGTTCTTTTAATTTCTATAGAATATTTTAGGCTCTAAATTCAAATCAATTTAATAAAATCGATCATCAATCTTCAATCCTGAATGTAGGCAATATTTTTTCAGCTTAAAAATTATGTATTAAAATCGAAAGCTTTAGGTCGACCTTGTTTATTTCATTTTTTTGTTTTGACCACTTTCCTCTTTACAGATCAAGTACAATCAAAGACTACAGTTAAAAAATTCTCTATACTAGTTAAAATAACAGTCCTTGATTTAAAATTCTTGATGATTTTCAAACTAAAATCAGAAACAGACCTATATTTACTTTTAAAGGAGCAAACATCGTCATTAATGTATGTCGAGATAGTCAAACCGACGCATGTGGCTTTCAGAGCTACATTTTGCGTTAATTTTTTATTGAATCTGCCAGTAACACGTTTATCATTATTTCAACAAGAAATAGTTTATATTTCAAACCTATCGCGTAAGCTTTCTTGGTTATAATGTCTTTGACTGAAATATTTTTATTGCTTTTATCTAATTCTACTTCAATATTCTCCTTATGGGAAAATAATTTTTCAAATGTAAATGTACAGAAAAAGAAAGTTATACACGGACAAAATTTTTCCCATAAGAACTTAAAAATTCAATTAGTTTGTAGAAAATTTATGGACTTTGTCGAAAATTTGTCTTTTTCATCGAAAATTTATCTTTATGCTTAAAGATCCCACTTTTTCATTAAAACTTCAACTAACTCAGTAAAGCATTCATTATTTTAGTAATGAATTCATATTTTAGGTTGGAAATAATATTATTTGGAAAAAAATTATATCTTTTTTTTGACGATTTATAATTTTAATTAAAAATTTATTTCTTAGATTTAAGAATGATCTATTTAATTGAAAAATTGTTTTGTCTTTAAAAAAAAATTTTTTTCCGAAAATTTAACTATTTTTTTGGAAATTGGTTTCGTTTAAGGTCGAAAATTATTATTTTTTTAACTAAAAATGTAACTATTATACCAGTTATATATTCAAAAATATTATTCAAAAATGCATATCTTTCGCTCAACATTCATTTTTTGGCTTAAAAGTCAATTATTCAATTTTTGTTTGAAAAATGATCTTCTTCAGTTAAAAATTTGTCTTTTTTGGTAGAAATTAATCTCTTTGGTTGTAAATTTATCTTTTGGTTTAAACTTTTATTATTTCATTTAAATATTCATCATCTGAGTCAAATATTTTGAAGTCTTGGTTAAAAATTTATCTGTTTGGTTGAACATTAATTTTTTAACTTCAAATTAATTTATTTAAGTTTTGATTTTTATTTTTATTTTCAGTGAAAAATTAATTTTTCTTAGTTAAAAAAATAAACTATTTGAGTTACAAATTCATTGTTTGTGTTGAAAACTCATGTTTTTTGATTAAAATTAAATTGTTGTAGTTAAAAATTCATAATTTCGATTGAAAATTTATGGGAAAGGTTAAAAATTAATTTTATTAACTTTAAATGTAACTATTCTATTTTCAATTGAAAAGTGATTTTTTTAGTTCAAAATTCAACTACTTGGTTGAAAATTTGTCTTCTTGAATCAAAAATTCAACAAATATCACGTTAAAAAATTCCATTTTTTCTTAAATTTTATTTTTTGGTGAAAAATGAAACTTGTTTGATAATCACCTTCGTGGCTAAAAATTTAACTATTTTAACTAATTTTTCTAATTGAAAATTTAATTTTTCCATTTTTGTTAAGAATTTATATTTTTAAGCAGAAAATTCGAGTATTCGTTTCAAAATTCACTTACCTTGCAACTATTCGCTCTGTGGTGTTGAATGATGTTGAGAATAAACGTGATAAATTAAAATAAATGTTTCAGTCATGCGGCGAATACAAATATTTCACTTTTATTTGACCTGAAAAATTAAAAAACTTGGCCGCGAAAACAAAATTTTTTTTAAAAATTTATTGATGGGTGATTGCTAGAGAGATTGATCGGCGACCTGGTTCGGAGCAGAATCGTAGCACATACATGTTGTACTTATAAATAAGCAACACAGTTTTGTTTCCTTTTTTTGTACCTAATAATATTTTAATTATGATGTGCGTAATTTCATTTTTTTTCAGATCTACTTACAGGTTTATGAGAATCGAAGGCCTACTTGAATATCTCATAAGTAAATTTTTAAAATAAAAATTGTTTATAGGAATAACAAATGTTGCTGAATGTCAGTCTTATATTAATGAATTTAATTCTTTAGACGAAAAAAATGATTTTGCTGAAAAAAAATGTTTTATTACAATTAAAATGACAAATAAATAAATTTGTTTACAAAAATTGTTCATAATACTAACAAATTTTGTTGAATGGTAGTCTTTTGTATGCAGGTTTTATTTATTAATTAAAATGAAATAAGTCCGCAAGGAACAAGAATTTTCTATGCATAAAAATGCTTAATAGGTTAATTTGTTTATGAAAATTGTTTATGATTATGACAAATGTTTTTAGATGTAAGTCTACTCTACATACATTTCGTTTATTACTTGAAAACAAATAATTACCCAGAGTAGAACAAGTTTCTACGCATAGAAATGTCAAATCAGTGAATTTGCTTACAATAATTGTTTATAACAATAATAAATGTTCTTGGATGACAGTCAATTGTACACACGTGTTATTTATAAAATGAAAGGAAAGAATTTTCCAAAAAAAATAAATTTTCTATGCATAAAAATTTCAAATAAGTAAATTTGTTTATAAAAAATTGATAATAACAATAAAAAATGTCCATTGATGTCAATCTATTGTGTAAAAATATTACTCTTTACATGAAAATAAATTTTGCTGCATGAAAGAAAAATGTTCTATACATAGAAATGCCAAATAAATGAATTAATTTATAAATATTGTTCATAACAATGAAAAGCGTTTTTGCATGTCAGTCAGGCAAAAAAAAAATGATTCCATGGAAATGAAACCTTATCCTACATCTATCTTTTTCTATCTTTTTGTAAATCTAAATTCACGTTGATCTTTTTTAAAGAAGAGCTTTTTAATGATACAATGTGATCAATGAAGAGAAATAGAATAGTTCTATCATTTTCTATGTGAGAATTTCTATCTATTCTAATCTTCCGGCGTAGTTCAAGACGTCAGAATTTTTAATACGATACATATATATGTTTTTAATTTGTCCAAACAATCTTAAAAAAAAGCAATGTTTCTTAAGTTTGTATCCTTTTCTATAAAAGAGGTTACATATATGAAATAGCTATGAAGTTTAGAACAAAATATTTGATTGACCCAACAAAATTTTTTTTTTAACCATCGAAATACTTCATCTACCAGAAGATGGTGAAGAGGGTTTTTTAAGCCAATTTAAACCAGTAAACCAGATATAATGTTGAGAAAGTTGAGTAAGAGTCAATTCCCGAGTAGCACAGTCCGCAGGATTTTCTTTACCTGGTATGTAATGCCATTTTGCATGGGAAGAGCTTCTTGAATAGAGCACACACGATTGTAAACGAATTCTTTCCATCCAGATAAGTGATTGTTGATCCAGGTGTAGACGATTAAAGAATCAGTCCAAAGATGAACTGGAACTTTATCAGCATTTAAAATTTGTATAGTGTGACGAACCAGCTTCGTGAGGAGGACAGCCGCTGACAACTCGAGTCAAGAGATAGTTAGCCGTTTCAATGGAGCTACCTTCGTCTTAGAGCAGACAAGAACCGTTCGAACTTTATCCTCTTTTTCGTGGATCTTATGAAAATAACAGCAGCCAGAGATTGCTGAGATGCGTCACAGAAACCATGAATCTCCATGGAATTCTGTGATGTCACTCGAAACCATCGAGGAAATGATA
>JAUELO010000015.1:328081-339981 GCA_032357855.1 Amphibolips quercusostensackenii
AAATACCTGATAAGAACAAAAGTAAATACTTACAAAACAAACAAGAAAGAAGTTGGTGCCGGGACGCCTTTTCCGTTCGATGGGGTAGAGAAATATTTATGCATACTTTTACCTATATATTTAGGTACATACCAAAATAGTTTTCAACGAATTGGTCTAAGATCGACGAGAAAAAATATTTCAAGCGATAAGAACATTAATTAATAAAATAGGTTTTAAAGTCTAACGAGAAAGGAGTGAGGTCACTCGACACAAGTAACATACTCCATGCCTTACGATAATAGATAATACGAGTAAATTAAGAAATAGATAGAAATATTTAAGTAGTGTAAAATTAACATAAAGTAACCGTTCTAAATTATGCGAGTGGAAAACCAGCAGTCGATCAGCGGGTTAGAAACATCTGATTTTGAGAGAAAATATCGAGGATTTTATTCAACTTGAAATTTAGATGATTCGTATTCTCGTCTTCTTACAGTACCCTAAGTCAGAGTGAAACGGTACCTTGTTGCAATGTATTTTTTGCCGCACACCTGTAAAATTAATTGACAGCAGGTAATTTTCTGTATCATAAGTCAGAAGGAAACAATACCTTGTTGCAGTCTATTGTTTTTGCCGAAAAATTGTGAAAAAAATTGACAGAATGTGACTTTCGTACTCTAAGTCAGAGGGAAACGATACCTTGTTGCAATGTGTTTTTTGCTGCATACCTGTAAAAACAATTGACAGGAAGTGACGTTTCGCATCCGAAGTCAGAAGGAAACAACACCTCGTTGCAGTCTATTGTTTTTACCGCAAAACTATAGAAACAATTGACAGGTGACTTTCGTACCCTAAGTCAGAGGAAAAAGATACCTTGTTTTATGGTAACGTTCATAATTCGTTTTTTTTTGTGCACAATTTGGTTTCTTTATCTTGAATTTAGAAACCTTTAAAATTGAACTTAAAACCTGTTCTACCCTCAAAAAAAAAAGAAGAATTCTATAATCGATATTTTCTTCTTAATCTCAAAAGAATTTAGTTAATTATCAAAGCTCAAGGTCGGCACCAATCACCAAATGTAGAGCTTTTTTGCTCTTTTATTTCCTCACGATCGACTGCTGATGGTTTTTGCCCGTAATCTGTAATTACTGTAATTAGTTCACATCGTTAAAGTAGAAAATGGTGTTAATTAGGGCGAGCGACGTTGTCTCGGGTAAACATCGACTTTACATTGTACAAGCAACCATGATCGTAAAGACGTGAGTCTTTGAGATTTTATAAGATAAAATTAAACTTCTTAATTTGGGGAGATTTTTTTTCAGTAGGAAGAAGATGAGATTCTTTGGGTTTTTCTTGAGTTTCTAATTTGGGCTTGGAAAGAAGTTTATCAGCGATAAGTGGCTCAGAATCTGTCTGAATTTGTGTTTATCCAAATTTATCCTTATCCTGGGTATAAATTCATATCATCCTGGATTAGATCGGTCGGATTTAATTCCGAAATGCAGTCAAGACCGAGGGGTCCTTTCTCATGAATATAAATATGATCCAGTCAGTTTCAGAATATTTTTTTTGTACCTTGAGAAACAGTTTTATTGGTGATTTTTGGATTAAAAGGTTTTTTATAGATTTTATTTGTAGAGAATTTCTAAAGTGAACTACTAGCTGGGATATTGATACTTTTATGCTAAAGAAACCTTTCTGAGAGTCTGACAAAACACAGGTCTAGTAAATTGATGTTTTCTGGTAAAAGATATTATTTATTTGTTTTTTAATTCACGTTATATTCCTTTAAATTCTTTATGTTATTTTGATTTCTTTAAAGTTTGTTAAAATCTTGTAAATTATTCGGAATTCCCTGAATTTACTCTTGAAGTCACTCTTGAATTTCACTCTTTGAAGTTCTTCAATTTTTCCGTACTTTTTTAATTTTCTACATTCCTTGAAATATTATGAATTCCCTGAAAATGTCTGAATTTTTGAATTTTCCGTTATATTTGAATTTTATAAACTCTTGACACTCTATGAATTCACTAAATCCTTTGAATTTTATAAATTTGATAAGTTCGCTAAATTCTATAGATTTTTTTTATTCTCTGAGTTATTTTAATTTTCTAAATTTATTTAATTCTCCGCATTATTCGGATTCTCTAAATTCTTTGAACTTTCTGAGTTCTTCAAATTCTATGAATACCTTTGAATTTTATTAGATCTTTGAATTGTATGAAATTCTATAAAATTGTAGAAATTCTTTGATTTTCACAATTCTTAAAGTTCTCTGAATTCTTTGGTTTTTCTAAATTTTTTAAATTTTCTAAATTATTTAAATTTTCTAAATTCTTTAAATTCTATAAAGCTTTTTAGATCTTTGGATTTCATGAATTCCATGAATTTTTTCAATTTTGTGAATTTTTCAAATTAAATGATTTCTTCGATTGCTCTGAATTCTTTGATTTTTTTGAATTCTTTGAATTCTATAAATTCTTTGAATTTTGTGAATTCTTTTAATTCTTTGAAGTTTTTTAGATCTTTAAATTTTTTGAATTTCATGAATACTTCAAATTCTATAAATATTCAATGATTCCTTTGATTTCTCTGAATTTTGTAAAGTATCTTAGACTTAGAATTTTTTAAATTCCATGAATTCTTCAAATTCTATGAATTTCTCAAATTGAATGGTTTTTTTGATTTCTTTAAATTCTATGAATTCTCTAAATTCATTAATTTCTCTAAATTTCCTGAAGTCTCTAAATTATTTGAATTCTCATAATTCTTTTGAATTCTCTGAATTTTTTGAATTCTCTAAAGTTTCTTGGATCTTTACATTTTTTGAATTCCATAAATTCTTTGTATTCTATGAATTCTTTGTATTCTATGAATTCTTTGAATTCTGTGAAGCCTACAAATTCTCTGAATTCTGTGAATCCTACAAATTCCCTAAATTCTGTGAATTTTAAAAATTCTGTGGATTCTATGAAGTTTTTCAATTCTATGGGTTCTTTGATTTTCCTGAATTCTTCGACTTTTCTCAATTTCTTGATTTCTTTGAACTCTCTAAATTCTGTGGACTCTTCGTGTTCTCTGAATTATTTGAATTCTGTAAATCCTTAGAATTCTTGAAATTCTGTAAATTGTTAGAATTTTGTGACTTCTTAGAATTCTGTGAATTGTTTAAATTCTCAGAAGTTTCTTAATTATATGGATTCTTTTATTTCTCTCAGTTCTTCGATTTCTATCAACTCCTTAGTTTCTCTGAATTCTCTGGATTTTTTGTATTCTCTAACTTATTAGAATTCTCTGAATTCTCTGAATTCTTTGAATTCTCTTGATTATTTGGATTCTCTGAATTATTTGAATTCTCTGAATTCTGTAACTTCTGTGAATCCTACGAATTACCTGAATTCTGTGAATTCTTAGAATTCTCTGAATTCCGTGAAGTTTCTTATTTCTACGGATTTATTGATTTCTCTGATTTTTCCATTTCGCTCAATTCCTTGCTTTCTCTGAACTCTTTAAATTCTGTGGATTCTTTGTATTCTCTGAATTTTTGGAATTATTTGATTTCTCTCAATTTTTTGAATTCTGTGAATTCTTAGAATTTTATGAATTCTTATAATTCTGTGGATTCTTAGCATTCTGTGAATCTTTAGAAATCTGCGAATTATCAGAATTCTGTGAATTCTTTGAATTCTTTAAAGTTTCTCAATTATATGGATTCTTTGATTTCTCTCAATTCTTTGATTTCTCTCAACTCCTTAATTTATCTGAATTCTATAGATTCTTTGTATTCTCTAAATTATTTAAATTCTCTGGATTCTTTGAATTTTCCTGATTATTTAAATTCTCAAAATTATTTGAGTTCTGTGAATCCTACGAATTACCTAAATTTTGTGAAATCTTAGAATTCTCTGAATTCTGTGAAGTTTCTTATTTTCATGGATTTGTCGATTTCTCTGAATTCTTCGGTTTCTCTCAATTCTTCGATTTTTTTGAACTCTCTGAATTCTCTAGATTTTTTGTATTCTCTGAATTCTCGGAATTATTTGATTTCTTTAAATTCTTTGAATTTTGTGAATTCTAAGTATTCTGTAAATTCTTAGAATTGTGTGAATTCTGTGAATCCTTAGAACTGTGTGAATTCTTAGAATTCTGTAAATGTTCAGAATTCTGTAAATTTTCTAAATTTCTTAATTCGATGGATTTGTTGATTTCCCTTAATTCCTTGATTTCTCTGGACTCTCTGAATTCTCTGGATTCTTTTCGTTTTCTGAATTCTTTAAATTATCTGAATTTTTTGAATTTTGTGTATCCTGCGCATTCCTCGAATTTCTTGAATCCTTTAAATTTTGTGAATCCTTTAAATTTTGTGAATTCTTAGAATTCTCTGAATTCTCTGAAGTTTCTTAATTCTCTAGATTCGTTAATTTCTCTGACTCTTCGGTTTCTGTTAATTTCTTGATTTCTCTGAACTCTGTGACTTTTTTTTGATTTTTTGTATTCTCTGAATTCTTTGAATTTTTTGAATACTTTGAAATTCTTTAATATTTCGAATTTCCTTGAATTCTTTACACATTCTGAATTCTTCAAACCCTTGGAATTTCCCAAATTCTCTGAATTCATTGAATATTCAGAATTCTTTGAATTCGGTGAATTCTTAGTATTCTGTAAATTTTCAGCATTGTATGAATTCTGTGAATCCTTAGAACTATGTGAATTCTTCGAATTCTGTGATTGGTTAGAATTCTGTGAATTCTCTAAATTTCTTAATTCTATGGATTTGTTGATTTCTCTCGATTCTTTGATTTCTCTGAACCCTCTAAATTCTCTAGATTCTTTTTGTTTTTTGAATTCTTAGAATTCTCTGAGTTCTCTGCAGTTTCCCAATTCTGTGGATTCGTTGATTCCTCTGATTCTTCGGTTTCTCTTAATTTCTTGTTTTTTTTTAACTCTGTGACTTTTTGATTTTTCGTATTCTCTGAATTCTTTGAATTTTTTGAATACTGTAAAATTCTTTGATATTTCGAATTTTCTGAATTCTTTAAACATTCTGAATTCTTCAAACCCTTGGAATTTTTTTAATTCTCTAAATTATTGAATAATTGGAATTCTTTGAATTCTCTAGATTCTTTGTATTCTCTGAGTTCTTGGAATTATTTGATTTCTCAAAATTCTTTGAATTCTGTGAATTTTTAGTATTCTGTAAATTCTTAGAATTGTGTGAGTTCTGTAAATCCTTAGAACTATGTGAATTCTTAGAATTCCGTGAATGTTTCGAATTCTGTGAATTTTCTAAATTTCCTAATTCTATGGATTTGTTGATTTCTCTCAATTCCTTGATTACTCTGAACTCTCTAAATTCTCTGGATTCTTTTGGTTTTCTGAATTCTTTGAATTATCTGAATTTTTTGAGTTTTGTGTATCCTGCGCATTCCTCGAATTTCTTGAATCCTTTGAATTCTGTGAATTCTTAGAATTCTTTGAATTCTCTGAAGTTTCTTAATTCTGTGGATTCGTTGGTTTCTCTGATTCTTTGGTTTCTTTTAATTTCTTGATTTCTCTGAACTCTGTGACTTTTTTGGATTTTTCGTATTCTCTGAATTCCTTATATTTTTTGAATACTTTAAAATTCTTTGATATTTCGGATTTCCTGAATTCTTCAAACATTCTGAATTCTTTAAACCCTTGGAATTTCCTAAATTCTCTGAATTCATTCAATATTCAGAATATTTAAAATGCTCTAGATTCTTTATATTTTCAGAATTCTTCGAATTGTCTGAAATATATGATATCTCTGAAATTCCTAAACTTCTTAAAAAAGTTTAAGAAGCTTCCAAGCAATTCAAAAAAATGAAAAAAATACATAGAATATAAAGAAATTACAATAATTTCAAAAATTCAAGTTTATTCACAATAATTTTAAATAATATACTCAACGCATGTACATTTTAAGAAAGGTTTTTTTGAGCATGAACGCATCGATATATTTTCGAAAAAATTTCTCAAAATGAAACAAAGGCATTCCAGGTGTTTCTAGATTTTGTGAAAATCTGATTTGTGATTCGTTAAGATAATAAATAAATTACACTAAAGAATAATAAATGCAAATCTAACAATCCGTTTTTTGTAAAAAGCATACAAACTTTTCCAACGCTCTTATTGATTTGTAGTGAAAGAAAAAGAAAGAGTGTAATGAAAAAATTTGTTAAATTTCTAACGTCGTGAAAGGCCATTTGTCTTGTACGCTGCTTCATAATTCACTTGTGACCTGGCATTTTCCCAGTTGTATCGAGAAAAATTTTTCATAAGAATCAAGGAATTTTTTACGTCAATTACGTATTCTAAATCTTGGAGGATGAAAGGACTCTTTCCAAAGAGAAAGAAAGAAGAAAATTGATGTTACCAAAAATAAGTCGTTTCACCCTCTAATTGTGCTCTAAGAACCAACAAATGCCAAAAACACTTTGCAATTAAAAACGAATTAATCAAACAGTATTTACAAAAAAATGAATGCACCAAATATTGTAAATGACCCCCTGTTTAAATTTAATATTCTCATTTTACAAGTAGTATAATAGAAGAAATTTTTGATGCAAATTCCTACCTTACCGACTTCAAGACCATTCGACAGCTCGAGATGTTCATGTTTGTGCTAAGTTTCTACAATTTCTGAAGGATCCGATGACCCATCAAATAAAAATACTTAATTGAAATTATAAGTAAATGAGTGATAATAATTTTCATGCTGTCATCGGTATTCTTAACAATTATAAAAAATTAGCAGGGACATGAACCACTTGATTTGTCACAGAGTCTCGAAGTCGGTAAGTTAGGAATCAGTTTCTGGAATTTCCCTTATCTACTGAGAAATGATTATTGTAAAGTTTAACTAGTTTTCGTAGTTGTGATCGCAATCCTGTTGAGTACGTTACATGTGCCTAAGAAATCACGGTTAATTTAGAAAAGAAGTAATGAAAAAGTAAGGGAGTAGTAGGAAAAGCTATGAAGTTTTTTAGCTTTTTCGCTGTCTTTATTGGTATCGTAATTAATTAAGGTAGATTGTTTGTTAAAGAGAAAAAATATAATTTTAGTTCTCTCTAGTGATGTCTTCGACCAAAGCTTGGTGGGAGATTGGAGACGAAATGAATAATTTAATTGTATTTAATATGTGTACCTTTCTTAAAGTACTAAAATACTGATTGCTGATTCAATACTTTTCTTCATCCGGAAGTATTTCAAGGAAAAAATTCTTGATAAAGATTTGGTTTTCAAGTTTGAACTTGAAGTTGGTTGGATCAGCAAAGCTTTTTTTCGCTGAATTAATTAGATGGTTTCGCGTGATGCTTAGAGGTTAATCGAATATTCGATAAGCGCCAGAGAACTTAGAGATCCGCGTGATATACCATTTTTCGTGATAGCATCTCTCAGTACAGGAAATCTTTTGAAGACTTGTCTTCAGATTTTCCACAGTTGTGATAAGTTTATTGTCAAGAGCTATTATATTATTATTCAGTTGTAGAGCGGCTTATTTCTTGATTTGTTGTGTCACTTTGAATTTCTGTGTTATTTTTAATAAATTTATGGATTATTTCGTTCCCAGATTCTTTTATTTCGTTCACCACTCTTTTTTTCATTCCCTTTCCTTAACCATAAAAAATAAATTTTCAACTTGAACGATGAATCTTTAACCAAAGAAATTTATTTTAACAAACTAGTTCAACTTTTAACCAAGTCGTTGAATTAAAAGGATCTAAAGATCATCTCCAGGATATAGAGGTCGAGAGGATCTGGAGGTCCTTTAGGAGAACTTAGCTAGGATCTACTGGGTCTAGAAATCCTCTTTGAGGTTTTGGAGATTCTCTTGGAGAGGATTTAGATAACCTCTGGTTAAATTTTAGAGATTATCTACGAGAATCGAGAAATCATCTAAAGTGATTAAGAAAACACCTAGAAGGATCTAGAGATCCTCTAGTATGATCTAGCGAGGATCTAGAGGATCAAGAGATCTTGTAGGAGGAAATAGACGATTTGAAAGGATTCAGAGAACTTCTAGGAGAATTGTAGAGATCATTTACGATGATCTAAGAATTGTCTAAAATGCTTTAGAAAACATCTAGAAGGATCTGGACATTCTCTAGTAGGACCTAGCGAGGATCTAGAGGGTCTACAGATCCTTTAGGAGCCCTTAAAGATCTAAAAGAATTTAGAAAACCTCTAGGAAGATTTTATAGCTTATCTACGAGAATCAAGGAATCATCTAAAATGATTTAGGGAATATCTACGACATAGCGATGATCTAGAGGGTCTAGAGATCCTCTAGGAGGAACTAGAGGGTCTAGAGATCCTCTAGGAGGAACTAGAAGGTCTAGAGATCCTCTAGGAGGAACTAGAGGATCTACGTGGATTTAGAGAATCACGAGGAACATTTTAAAGATCATATACGTGGATCAAGGAATGATCTAAAATGTTTTAGGAAACATCTAGGAGGATCTAGAGATCCTCTAGTAGGACCCAGAGAGGATCCAGAGGGTCTAAAGATTTTCTAGGAGGACCTAGAGGATTTAGAGAACCTCTAGGAAAAATTTAGAGATCATCTACGAAAATGAAGGAAATCTAAAATGACGTAGAGGATTTAGAGAACCTCTAGGAAAAATTTAGAGATCATCTACGAAAATGAAGGAAATCTAAAATGACGTAGAGAGCAGTTAGGAGGATCTATAGACCCTCTGGTAGGACCTAGCGAAGATCTAGAGGGTCTATATATTCTCTAGGATGACCTAGATAATTTAAAAGTGATTTAGAGATCCTTTACAAGGATCTAGGGATCCTATAGGTAGATGTAGAGGTCCCCTATGAGGATCTGGAAATCCTAAAATAGGATATTTTAAATAAATTTATAGATTATTCCGTTCAATCGAGGATCTAGAGAGTCTACAGATCCTATAAGAGAATTTAGCGAGAATCTAGAGGGTCTAGAGATTCTCTAGGAGAATCTAGCGACGATCTGCAGTGTCAGTAGTTCTTTAAAAAAATCTAGAGATCTTCTAGGAAGATCGATAGGATGAAAGAAGATTAAAAAAACATTTACCAGGATCTAGAGATCCTATAATAGAACCTAGCGAAGATCTAAAGGATTTAGGTGTTCTCTTGAGCGTCTAGATGCCTTATAGGAGGACTGAGTATCTAGTGATCCTCTAACAGGATCTAGAGATCTTCTGGGTGGATGTCTAGTAGCTAAGAAAATTCAGGAAACTTCTAAGAAGATCTGAAAATGCTCTAGCAGGACTGAGCCAGAATCTAGAGGATTTAGATATCCTCTATAAAGAACCAAGGACCGTGCGGGCTTACATATCGTCTAGACGAATCTAGCAAGGATCTAGAGGGTTTAGAAATCTTCGAAGAGGTTTTAAGAGGAATGAGAGAACCTCTAAGAGAATCTTTCGAGGATCTAAAAGGTATTCTGATCCTTTAAAAGGATATAAAGATCCCCTAGAAGGATCTAGAGTATCTAGAGTATCTAGGATTTTGAAAACATCTAAGAGAATTCAGCGAAGATCTGGCAGATTAAGATATCCTCTAGCAAACTCAAGAGATTTTCTTAGCACATCTGGCAAGGATCTAAAAGTCCAGAGATGCTTTAGGTAGACCTAGAGGATTTAAAAGGATCTAGAGAATCTCTAAGAAGATCAAGAGACCGAGAGGATCTAAGGATCTTCCAAGAGAATCCTTTGTAGATCTAAAGGATCTAGTGATCCTCTAATAGGATATAGAGATCCTTTAAGAGGATGTAGAGGATCCAAGAAGATTTTCAGAACATCTAAGAGCATTCAGAGATCCTCTAAGATGATCTAGAGATCGTCTAGGAGAATTTTTCGAGGATCTCAAGGATCTAGTGATCCTCTGAAAGTGTATAGAGGTCCTATAGAAGGATCTAGAGGATTTAAGAAGATTTCGAGAACATCTAGGATGCCCTAGCGGGGATCTAGAACATTTATTCATCCTCTTAAAGAAACAAGAGATCCTCTAGGCGAATCTAACAAAGATATAGAGAGTCTAGTTATCCTCTAAAAGGATATAGTAATCCTCTAAAAGGATAAAGAGATCTTTTACAAGGATCTAGAGAATGCGAAGGATATAGAGATCCTGTAGTAGGATGCAGAGGATCTAAAAGAATTTCGAGAACGTCTAGGAGGACCTAGCGAGGATTTAGAGGATCACGAGATCCTTTAGGTAAACCAGCAATGATCTAGAGGGTATAGTGATTTTCTAAATGTATGTAGAGATCCTCTAGAAGCATCTAGAAGCATCTAGAGAATTTAAGAGAATTTAAAGAGGATCTTTAGATCTTTAGATCTTTAGACGAAGAGGATCTGGAGATTCTCTAAAAGAATCCGACGAGGATTAGAGGGTTTAATCATCCTCTAAAAGGATATACAGATCCTCTGAAAGGATCTTGAGAAACCAAGATGATTTTGAAATCATGTAGGAGAATCTAGAAAATTTAGAAATCCTCTAGGAGGGTCAAGACACCTTCTAGTCGAATCTGTCAACGATCTACAGGGTCTAGTAATCCTCTAAAAGAATACAGAGTTCACTTCAAAGATCTAGAGGATCTCTGAAGGATATAAAGATCCTCTAGGTGCGTCTAGGAGGATTTCGGGAACACCTATTGGGGCATAACGAGAATCTAAAAGGTTTGGATATTCTCTAAGAGAATCAAGAGCTCCTCTAGGTGAACCTGGCAAAAATTTACAGGGTCTAGTGATCCTCTAGAAGGATAAAAAGAACCTTTTGAGGGATCTAGACGTTCTAAAGAGTATAAAGATCCTCTAGAAGGATTTAAAGGATTTAAGAAAATTTAAAGAACCTCTGAGAAGATATAAAGATCATCTAAGAGAATCTTTCCAAGATCTAACTTGTCCAGTGAATCTTGAAAAAGGTATGTAGATCCCCTAGATGGATCTAGAAGATCTAAGAGGATTTCGAGAACATATAAGAGGACCTAGCGTGAATGTAGAAGATTTACATATCCTCTGGGAGGTTCAAACGATCCTATGGGTGAATCTAAGAAGGTTTTATAGGGTCTAGTGATCCTGTAAAAGGATATAGAATTTTTCTAGAAGGATCTAGCTAATCTTAAGAAGATTAGGATCCCTATGAGGTTCTAGAGGATCTAAGAGAATTTAGAGGACATTCAAGGGGATCTAGAGCCATTAGATTCCAGCCAGGCGCATCCAGGCAGGATCTAGAGGGTCTAAAGATCCTCTGTGAGGATCTAGAGATCAAAAGGTTTCAGAAATCCTTTTACGGAGGATCTGGAGATCTAGATCACTACAGGGAATCTTTTAAAGACTTGCATTTAAATTGTACAAATTTTAATTTTTGTGTCAATTTTAATACATTTTTGAATTTTTTTGTTTCCAGATTCTTTTATTTTGTTCACTACTCTTCTTTCATTCCCTTTCGTCAATCTGAAAAAACAAATTTTCAACTAAAATGATAAATCTTTAACTGAGGAGATGAATTTCCAACAACAAAAAATTATTGTATTTTTTTGTTAATTTCTCTTTAACATATCAAATAAATTTTCAACGTAGTTGTTGAATTTTTAACTAACAGAATAAATTTTTGACAAGACCAAAATCAAGTCTCGTCGAAAAATGTTATAGTTGATATTTCAAGCGACAGATATTTTGATTTTTATTCAAAAACAGCTGTTTCCAGAAAAATAGTTAAAGCCTCGACAAACAATATCCTGTTTTTTATTGGATCCGGTAGGCATTGAACCCACGTCAGCTGATTGCTGGTCAGGTGGTTTTACCTCAATACCTTTTTTTGCCAATAAGCATTTGTTATATTTTTTATCACAAAAAAAAAGTTATTGATTAAAATTTAAAAAGATTTTGAATGTTTGTTCTCACTGG
>JAUELO010000015.1:394531-408850 GCA_032357855.1 Amphibolips quercusostensackenii
TATATTGTACAATCTCTTCAAGACCCTTGAAATTTAGCAAATATTTCCAAAAATTCCTTAAAATTTATAAATTTTAAAAAATTTTTTTAAATCTTACGCAATCATTTAAAATTCCTTACAAATTTTTTAAATGTCTTGAAATTTTCTATAATACAACAAAATTCTTTGAAATCTCGTGAAATTTGTAAAAATATATTGAAATATACTATATTCTTCAAAATCCTATAAGATTTTTTAAATCTCTTAAATCTTATGATAATTACCGAAGTCCTTAAAAAATTATTTGAAACTGGTGACACCTATTAAACCTTTTCCGAAAATTTGAAAAACCTCTGATATTAGATAAAACTTCTTGAAATTCATTACAATCCCTGAAATTTTTAAAGTTCTCTGAATACTCTAAAAGCTTTGAAGCCTTTAATACGTTTAAAAATTCCTTAAAAAATGTTTTAATCTTTGAAATCTTCTGCGTGCCCATTAAATCCCTAGAAATTGTATTTCATTTAATTTACTCAATAAAAATCTCTATAAATTCTTTGAAATTTCATTAAGTCCTTTTGGAATTCCTTGCAATATTTTAAGGTATTTTTAAATTGAATAAAAAAACTTTTTCAAACCTCTAAAATTAGGTAAAACGTCCTAAAATTTTTCAAAACTTTGTGGAGTCCCTTAAGATTTGATTCTCTTTCAATTACTCCCTAACAATCTTTAGAAATTCTTTGAAATTTTCTAAAATCACTTGATATGCTTTAAAATCCTATTATTGATTTTTAAATTTTTTACGTTTGTTAAATTTTCTGTCCAAATATTAAAAACCTATAAAATCAGATGAAACTTCTTAAAATCTCTTAAAATCATTTAAAATCTGGAAAATTCTTTGTATACTCTAAAATCTTTAAGCCCCTTCATATGTTTTAGAACTATTTTAAGGAATTGAAAATCTTTAAACTCTTCTGAGAACCCATGAAATATTATGATTCTTAAAAAAATTTTAAGAGACTTTTGATGATTTCAGAAATGTCAAATCAAAATTCCAACAGCAAAGTTTATTAAAAAAAAGAAGATTAATCTTCAAGTACACAAATTTGTAAGGAAAATAGTTGTTTAACCGAAGAGATCAATTTTTAACTAAAAAGATAAATCTCTAACCAAAAAAGTGCATTTGAAAAAAAAGTTCACTTTTAACGAAGCAGTTTAATTTCCAACTGAAAAAGACGTATCTCTAACGAAAAATTTGATAGTTGATATTTCAACTGAAAAATATTTTAATTTTATATCAAAAAGAGTTAAACTGAACTGTCGTAAATTTAATCGCGAAAGATTTAATTTCTACTAAAAAGCATAAATTTTCAAACAACTTATGAACTAACTTAAAATTTTTCCTGAAATTAAAAAAAAATTTTAACTTAAAAAAATTTCTTTAATATATGCTAGATTAGTGCCCACATTGTTCGAAATCTTCTGAAAATTAAAAAAAAAATTTTAATTTTTTTTTTGTGATGAAAAATCATTTTTAGTTTTCCCAGGAATCTTAAGAACATTTTTTTTTCTTGGGACCTTTTAAAATTCTTGAAAGGCTTCGAATATATTTTTTTTTGGGAAATTTCAAAAATTTTAATTTTGTTTAAAATTTTTTGAAATATTTTTATATTTTACTTTGCTCTTGAAATTTTTCAACTTTTTTAAATGACTCAAATTTTTCATAAATTTTTCTTCACATTCTGTAAATTAAAAAAAAATCATTGTAAACTTTTCCAGATTATTTTTTACATTTTTAGTAATGTTTTGAACAGTGTAGACATTGTTTCACATTTTCTTTTCTTTATTAATAATGTGTCCCCGAAGGGTTTACATGACCTCCGTTTCTTACAAGACCATCTAAAAATTTTAAAATAATTTATCTATACTACTTACAAATATTAACAGCTAATTACATCAATTCTTATATCTAGATCTTTACTTCTATACTACATACAGGTTTAAAGAGCGAGCGAGCGATCGAAAGCGAGAGAGCGATAGCAAGCGTGTGAGAGCGAGCGAGTGAGAGCGAGCGCATCCGCAACTTAATCTTCTTATAGTACTTCATAATCATTACTTACAGATCTTTACGCTTATAGTTTATGCGACTTCTGTTTCTTTTTTCTTCACCTTTTACTTCTCTTCTATCTCATTCTTACTTTGCCACTTTTTTTTCACATCCGCACTTTCATCCTCTTTCATTTGCCTCTCTAGCCCCCTCCAACCCCTTTATACACTCCTCACCCATTCCATCCTCCCTAAGGATCTTTACCACATTCTCTTGCCGACTTTCTTGATATTCCATTCTTCTTTTACATCCTTCCCATACATGCTCCTATGTTTTCTTCTTCCACTCACATATTCTGCACTTTATATTTTCTTTTTTTTTCTAAATAAAATCCCTCCCTTACCTCGTTTTCCAATCTGAATCTTGCTATTCTGATCCATCTTCTCTCTCCCCATCCTTTTCTAAATACTTTGGTATTCCTTCCTTTTTGATCAGCTTATACTATTTATTATTTTTTTATTCCTCAATCATTCCTTATCTTTCCATTATTTGCTTTTCTCTGTTTCTTTTCTCCGATTCTTCATAGCTTACTCTATTCCCCTCTCCTATATCTCTAGCACTAAAGAACACCCTCTTTTCTTCTTCCCATCTTGTTACTTCTATCGCCCTCCCTCTCCTTTCTTGTACCTCCACTCTAAACACTTTTTCGCTAATTCCCCTTTCTTCCCTTCCCTTAACTTTGTCTTAAATTGACGTGTCCTCTTTCCTGCTCTAGTACACAATTTATCTCTTTGCGCTTCTTCTCTTACCATATATCCAAATGTCCTCCAGTCTACCCCTAGCGTCCACCTTATATACCTTTCTTGTAAACTCTCAATCTCTTGCCTTTCCTTCTATTCCCCATATTTTTGTGATAAAAAATTATTTTTAGTTTTCCCAGGATTCTTAAAAACATTTATTTTTTATTGTTTTGGGACCTTTCAAAATTCTTGAAAGGCTTCGAAAACTTTTTTTTTCAAAAAATTTCAAAAATTTTCATTTTGTTTAAAATTTTTTTAAATATTTAAAAATTTTAATTTGTTCTTAAATTAAAAAAAAATTTTAACATTTTAAAATGACTCGCATTCGTCATAAATTTTTCTTTGCATTCTATAAAATTCAAAAAATTATTTTAAACTCTTCCGAATTATTTTTCACATTTTCAGTAATGTTTTGAACAGTGTAGACATTATTTTACATTTTCTTGAAAAGTTAATTTTTTTTTCCTTTGAAACCCTTCTTTTAGATTCTTTTTCGACATATTTTTAATTATTAAAAATTAAGAAATAATCTTTTTAATTAGGGCATAAACTATTGTGAATGTTACCAGAGTTTCATGCTAGTACCGATAGGTAAAAAATCACTCGTGAGGAACATTTTTTTTCTCATAATTTCGTTTTTTTCCATAATTAAATTTTTATCATCTCTTTGAAAGCAAAAGTTTATAAACTGTAGTGCGGTAGTAAATTGTTGGAAACAGAATTACCTCCCATTATTAGAAATTAATTTACAATTTGGAGTTTTTCTTTTATCGATAATGTTTAAAAACATTGAAAAAAAATTTACAATGAAATAAAATGACTCATTGGGAAACTTTGATTGACTAAATCAATGGTGCTGAAAATTCGTAATTATTATTAATAGATATGTAAATACATATAATCTCATTCAATATGATCAAAGGGTTATGAATAGAATCCTTTTAAAGATTTCAAAATATGTGATCAAAAAATTAGGGACAGAAAGGTTGCCTTTATTATTAAAAAATCATCTACAATTTAAATTTTCTCTTTCAGAAATAAATTCCTAGAATAAAAATTCCTCATTTAGAGGATGTCACAATAGTTTAGATAATTCAAAAGAAGTAGGGGAAACGAGGGAAAATGAGGGCACGGGGAGTGGAGAAAGCGAGGGAAAATTAATAGAGGAAAATTTGGGAAGGTGAGGGGGAATAAGGGAAGCGTGGAAAAAATTATGAGAGGGGAAATAGGGAAAGTGAAAAGAAATAAAGGAAGAGAAAGTGATGGGAAATGAGGGGAAATGATGGAAAAGAGATGTAGAGGAAAAAAGGGGTAGGATAGTATAAGAAGTGAGAGGAAACAAGAAAAGAGTATCTGAAACAGGGCCAATAAAGCAGATAAAGTAAGTGGAAATGAGGGAAGGGGAAATAGGGGAAGTGAGTGGAAATTAGGGCTGCGGATTAGTAGGTGTCAGCTCAAATAAGGAGGAAGCGGAGAAAATAAGGAAAGGGGTATGATGGGAAACCAGGAGAGGGAAATTAAGGAGATGGAAATTAAAGAGGCATAGGCGAAAACAAGGGGAAATACCATAAGTAGATGGAAAAGTAGAGAAATTGAGGAGAAGAGACGAAAAGTAGAAGTTAGTGATAGGAAGTAGGGAAAATAATTGGAAGTAGAGAAGAAAGTAAAGGGCGGGTTAGCTATGTAGTGCAGGTCAGTAGGAGAGGAAAAGAGATGGCAGGGAGAGAGAACAAGGGAAAGTGAGTGGAAACGAGGGTAAGGATTAGAAGGGGTAAGTAGGAAAAGTGAGTGGAGGAAAACTATAGAAAATAAGAAAATTGATTGTGAGGAGAAGTAAGCGCAGAAGAAGAGAAAATAAGTGAAAAAAAAGTAAAGGTTCCGAGGAGAAATAAGGTAAGAATAAGTAGAGAAGAAAGCAGAAGTAGGGGTTAGTACGAGAAAGTAGAAAAAATGATTGGAAGTAAAGGAGGTTAGTAAAGGAAGTGAAGGAAGTGATACTAGTGCTTTGCAGGTAAGTAGGTGTGGAAAAGTGATAGCTGAGGAAGGGAAGTAGGGAAAATATGTGAAAATAAGGGGTGAGAAGTATAGAAAGTAAGTTTAAAAGGAAGGAAAGTAGGGAAAAGAGAAAATAAGGAATGGAAATACAGAGAAATTAAGGAGAAATGAGCTGAAACTTAGTACACGAAGTGAATAGAAGCACGGATAAATAAAAGGAAGTAGGAAACATGATTGGAAGTAAAGGAGGCTAGTGAAGGAAGTGGAAGTAGTGTTAGTAGCTTAGTGCGGGTGAGTAAGAAAAAAAAGGGAAGCTGAGCGAGAAAAGTAGGCACAGTGAGCAAAAATCAGGTGTGGAAAGTAAAGAGTGTCAGTTCAAATAAAGAGAAAGTAAGGAATTTGTGTGGAGGATTATGATGCGAAATGAGGAGAGCAAAAGTAAAAAGGGATAAGTAAAGAAAAAGAGAAAATAATTAGAGGCAAGAGTATAGAAATTCAATATTAATTAAGTGAGGGTGAGTAGAGGAAGTAAGGGGAAGTAAGGATGAGTGTAAGGAAGTTAGGAAAATAAATGGGAGTAAAGGAGGTTAGCGAGAGATGTAAAAGGAGTGTTGCTAGTGTAGTGCGGGTGAGTAGAGGAGAGAAAGTGATGGCTGAGGAAGGGAATTGGGAAGAGTGAGTAGGATTAAGAGGTGCGGATTAGCTGAAGTCGGCTTAAATAAGTGAATGTTTGAAAATTTTGATATAATAAATTAATGTTGCAAAAAATTCGTTATTATTATTGATAGGTATGTAAATACATATAATCTTTTAGAATATAATTAAAGTGTTATGAATAAAATCCTTTTTCAATTTTTAAAATATGTGATTAAAAAATTAGGAATAAAAGGGTTGCCTTTATTATTAAAAAATTATTTACTATTTAAATTTTCTCTTTCATTAATAAGTTTTTATAAGAAAAATTTCTTATTTGAAAGATTTTATTTACAATAGTTCAGAAATATAAAAAGAAGTAGGAGAGTGAGGGAATCGAATGAAAATGAGGGCAGGGTGAATGGACAAAGCGTTTGAAAATTAAGAGACGAAAGTTAGCGCCTTAAGGGGAATTAAGAAAGTTTAAAGGGGAACCATGTGAGTGGAAGTAAGGGAAATAAGAAAAAATTACTGAAAGAAAAGTGATGGGGAATAAGGAGCAATGATGGGAGGAGGTGTAGAGAGAATAAGAGGACAGGGCGTATAGAAAGTAAGGAAAAATAAGATAGGAGTAATGAGAAATTAGGGCAGGTAAAAAAGGGAAGTGAGTGTAAACAAGGAGAAGGGATTAGTAGGGGTCAGATCAGAAAAGGAGAAAGCAGGAAAAGTAGAGGTAGGGGAATAATGGTGAAATTAAAACAGGGAAAGTAAAGGGACATGAGTAGAGAAGAAGCTTAAATAAGTAGAGAGAAAAGTATAGAAATGAAGGAAAATTTAGAAGAAAAAGAGGTAAGTGAGAAAAAGAACAAAAATAATTGGCAGTGAAGGAGGCTAGTGAGGAAAGTAAAAGGATGGTTAGTATTGTAGTGCGGGTGATTAGGGAAGAAAAAGTGATAGCTGAGAAAGGAAAGTAGGAAAAGTAAGTGAAAATAAAAAGTAGAAAATATAAGGGGTAAGCTCAAATAAGTGGAAAGTATGGAAAGTAAGGGGAATTGAGTGATGGGAAATCAGAACAGGAAAAGTAAAAAGGAATGAGCGGAAAAGAAGGAGAAATAAGAGAAGGGTATGTAGAAGAAGTGAGGGAAAGTAGGATAAGTGAAAAG
Organism: Amphibolips quercusostensackenii; assembly: GCA_032357855.1. Classification (NCBI taxonomy): domain Eukaryota; kingdom Metazoa; phylum Arthropoda; class Insecta; order Hymenoptera; family Cynipidae; genus Amphibolips; species Amphibolips quercusostensackenii. The sequence goes on from JAUELO010000015.1 coordinate 401,149, forward strand.
AAATAGGGAAAATGATTCGAAGTGAAGAAGGCTAATATGGGAAGTGGAGGGAGGGTAAGTAGTGTAGTAGGGGTGATTAGGAAAGGGAAAGTGATAACTTAGGAAGAAAAGCCGGAAGTAGAGGGGTGAGCGTGAATAAAGAGAAAATAGGGGATGTAAAAAAAGTGAGTGGAAGAAAATCATGGTAAAAAAGGTGAAGAAATATAAGAAGAAACAAGCAGAAAAGAAAAGATGTAAAAGGGAAAGCAGAGGAATTTATGGAAAATAAGGTAAGGGTAAGTAGAGGAATTAGGGGAAGTAGGGTAGTGAGAGAAAGTGAGGGAAATGATCGGAAGTAAAGAAGGCTAGTGAGGAAAGTAAAGGGATGGCTAGTAGTGTAGTCTCAATAAGTAGGAAAAAGAAAGTGATGGCCGGGAAGTAAAGGGATGGTTAGTAGTGTAGTCTCAATAAGTAGGAAAAAGAAAGTGATGTCCGGGATGTATAGGGGTAAGTTCAAATAACGGAGAAATCAGAAAAGTGAGGCAATAGTGATTATGAGAAATAGAGATTGAGGCAGTAAAGAGGAATGAGCAGAAAAGAAGGGAAATCAGGGTAGCGGAAAAAAGAGAAATTGAGGGAAGATAAGGTAAGGATAAGTAGAGGAAGTAGGGGGAAATTGATTTAAAGTAAAGAAGCTAGCAAATTACTGAACGGATGATCAGTAGTGTAGTGTGGGTAAGTAGGGGATGACAAATGATAGCTGAGAAGTAGAGAGTGTAAGCTGAAATAAGGGAGAAGTAGGGAAAGTGAAAGGGAGCTGAAATAGGAAAAAATAAGGAGAGAGAAAGTAAAGAGGAATGAGCGGAGAAAAAGGGCCAATATAGGAAGGCATTAAGCAGAGGACTTAAAGAGAAATGAGGTAAGTGTAAGTACAGAAATGATATAAAGTAAAGGAGGCTAATGAGGAAAGTAAACGGAGGGTAAGTAGTGTAGTGCAGGTCAGTAGGGGAGGAAAAGTAATGACTGGGGATGAAAAGTGAGGAAAGTGGGTGTAACTGAGGGGTGGGAATTGAAAAGGGTAAACTAAAAAAAGAGGGAAGTTAAAAAAATGAGGGGAGGAGAATTATGGAAGATGACAAGAGGGAAAGTGAGGAGCAATGGGCAGAAAAGATGGAAAAATAAGGGAAGGCAAAAGTAAAGGAAATGAGAAGAAATAAGGTGAGGGTAAGTCGACCAAATAAGGGAAAGTAGGGTAAGTGAGAGGAAGTAGATAAAATGATTAGAAGTGAATGGTATGTTAGTGGTAAGGGATCGTGCACATACTATGTCACACGTTTTTCTTTTGTTTATATCGTTGTATCCCTTCTGACTCTAGAGCAATTTTATTCTCGTATTTATTTAAACAAAAAAAAAAGTGTGACGTACTATGTGCACGACCCCTAAAGTGCGGGTGAGTAGTGGAGGGAAAGTCATGGCTGGAGAAAGGAAGTAGGGAAAGTAAGTGAAAATCAGCGGTAGGAAGTAAAGGTATGAGTTGAAATAAGGAGAAATAAGGGACGGAAATAGTAGAGAAGTTGAGAAGAAATTATGTGTGGGTAAGTAGACTAAGTTAGGGAAATTAGGGCGAGTGGAAATAAGTGAGGCAAATGATACAAAGTATCGGACACTAGTAAGGTAAGGGAAGGTAATGTTAAAAGTATAGTTCGGGTGAGTGAGGGAGGGGAAGCGATGGCTGAATAAAGAAAGTAGGAAAAGTGAGAGGAAATGTGAAGTAGGGAGCAGAAGGGTGAGCTTAAATAAGGAAAAATAAAGGAAAGGAAAAGTACAGGAATTAAGAAGAAATTAGATCAGGGTAAGTAAAGGAACTAAGGGAAAGTAGGGTAAGTGAAGGGAGGGTTAGTAGTGTATTGCAGGTGAGTAGGAAAGGTAAGTGGTGGCTGAGGAAGGGTAGTAGGAGAAAGAAAGTGTTAGCTGGGGAATCGAGGAGAAGAGCAAAATGCATCGTTGAAAAAAAAATGTGAAAAAATGTAAATAGTGGCCTGAAAAAGGCTTAATTCGTTTTTCGTCTATAGCTATAATGCTTATGCAATGGAGCGAGGAAGTGTTTCTCGAAAGGTGGAGGCATTCAGGCTGTTGGAATTAACAATCACGACCCTTGTTCTGAAGCACTTGACTGATTTCATTAAGCACGAATCTTAATCTAATGAGGGTGCCAGAACCCATCAGCATTGCTTTAGTCTAGAGGAAAGAGAAATTCAGGATAACATCTCAAATTTTAGAACGACATAAATCATTTATAATTATAAATTTATTATATTCATATTTACACTTTATCTGTAATTTTTATTGGCTAGGTTTTTAAGGAAAATAAAAATTGTATCTTTATTTTTAGATTTGAACAGCTTGAGTTTTGATCAATTTGAATGAAAATGGGTTTTTCTGTAAAGCTCGCAGGAGGTCACGAGTATTCTGAGTTCCCCTGTGGAGTAGCACTCTCGCCGCATTAAGAATTGTTCCAACAAGGAGAAAAGAGTGACCACAATTTCAAACAAAAGAAGACCAAAACTATTATAGAAAATGCTTCAATTTTTCTTAGTAACATAAATATTTAAAAACAAGAAATATCTTTATCAACATCATCATTTAAATTGTATTGAACTATTTCGTTGGATTTTTTTGGTTCAAATTAATTTACTTGATTCAAAATTCAACTATTCGAATTCTTGTTAAAAAATTGGTCTTTTTTAGTTGGAAATAAATTTTTGTTGTTGAAAATTTAACTGTTTAGCGAGAATTTTTCTGGTTTGTAAAAAATTGAACAATTTGGTTAAATAATTTTATTTTCGTTGAAAATTGACCTTTTTTTAGTTTGTCTTTTTCATTTGAAAATTAAACTAATTTTATCAAAAATTCCCTACTTTAATTGAAAATTAAACTATATTGTTAAAAATTTGGTTATTTGAAAAAAAATAATTTATTAACTAAAATAATCAACTACATGTTCCACTTTTGATTGAAAATTGATTATTTTTGTTTGTAAATTCAACTATGTGTTTGAAAGTTGAACTACCTTGTTGAAAATTCATTTTTCTAGTTGAAGATTCTTGATTATAGTTGGAACTGTTTTGGTTTAAAATTTTTTTTTTTTTTTATTAAAAATAAATTTTTTATCTGAGAATTTAACTATTTCATTTATGGTAGAAGTTTGTCTTTCTCAGTTGAAAATTCATCTGTGTGGTTAAAAACTAAACTATTTTGTTGAAAACTCAACTATTTGGTTGAAAATTAAGACATTTTGTTAAAAATTCGTCTTTTTTGGTAACAAAGTAATCTAAACTATGCTAATTTTTATCGCAAATGTAGGTTTTTTAGTTCAAATTCAACCATGTGGTTAGACATTTGTTTTTTTGTAAAAAATTAATTTTTTTATTAAAAATGTAGCTACTTCGTTAAAAAATTTGTCTTTTTAAGTAGAAGATTAACTATTTTGGTTAAAAATTCATGATTTCAGTTGATTATTTTACTATTTTGTTGAAATTCCATTTATTTTGGCTGATGTTAACTGTTTTTTATTTTAAATGAAAATCTGTTTTAGTTGAAATATTAACTATTATATTTGTCGTTGAGAACTCATCTCTTTTTGTTAAAAATTGATCTACTTCGTAGAAAATTTCCAAATTTTGGTAAAAAGCCATTTTTTTGGACAAAGATTTTTCTATTTAGTTAAAAATTCATTTTTTAGTTGGATATGCATCATTTTAGTTCAAAATTCATTTCTTTAGTTAAAAATAAACTATTTTACAAAAAATTAGTTTTTTCGTAAGAAAAATAATTTGAATATAAAATATAATTCTCTGGTTGGAATTTTGTCTTTTTAATTAAAAGATTAATCTTCTTGGTTAAAAATGCATATTTGGGTTAAAAATTCTACTATTTTGATGAAATTTTGTCCGTTGTATTTAACTTCAACTGTTTTTTATTTGAAATGAAAATCTGTTTCAGTTGAGGTATCAACTTTTACATTTTTCGTTGAGAATTCTTTTCTTTAGGTTAAAAAAACCTTAAATGAATAACCCAAAATAAATAATAGATAAAGAATAATAATAAATAATTTAATGAATAACCTATGACTCCTTAATTTTGTTGAGAAGAAATTTTTGGGTGAAGATTTTCCATTTTAGTTGAAAATTTAACTATTTTGTTAAAAGCTCATTGTATCTTGGCAGAAATTTTATTTCTCAACTAAAAGTTCCATTATTTCAGTAAAATATTTATCATTGCACTTGAGAATTTACTCATTTGGTTGAAAATGTGACTACTTCGCGGAAAACTTGTTTTTTTCGGTTGAAAATTAATTTTTTAATTGGAAAATCACCATTTCATTTTTATTGAAAATTTTATATTTTTTATTTTGCAATGAAATGATTATCAAAATATTAATATCAAAATTCGTTTATAAAGAAGAAATTATAAAAGAAAAATTATTTTGAATGATAAGAGAATATAAGAAAAAAATATTTATATATACCTTATTAGTAATTTAAAGATAGTTGAACCATTTTACTTTTAGTTAATATTTATTGTTATCATACAACAATAAAGCATAAATGAAAGATTATGCAAAAGCATAACCTCAAAAGAAAGAGACGTTAAATCAAAAAATTGTTATGTATTTAACTTATTAGTTATTTGACTTGTTATATATAAATGACATTTTTAATTAATAACAGACCCTAAGATAAAGATCCTGAATTTCGATATTTATTGCTTATTACATTTTAGGTGATGATTATGTACAGACATGTGATACAAATGAGTTGAAACATAATTAATGAGTGAAATCAAAATAAAGTAAGTTAGATTAAAGTTACCAATTAAAATGTTGATAATTTACAAAATTTTTTTTTATAATTGAACGAAATAATTATCAGAACTTATTTCATTGTAAGTTTTTGTCTATTTTTTTTACAAAATTAAATTTGCGAGATAAGATAATGATATATTCTAATAATAATTTCATCAACGCTATTAATATATAGCGTTACAATGATTTTTTTTAATCTGTTAGAGTGGTTTTATTCGTATTAAAAAATTTTTTTTTATCTGTAATAGTTTGATAACGTTCAGCTATCTTTAAATTTAACACTTAAATGGGATAACAATTTCTTAATAGTGTATTTTTACAAAAATATTAAAATTTTCGTTATGAAATTTTATATTTGATAATTTTATTGATCTGTCGACTAAACTAAAAATAGCTTCACTTTTTATTATAAATTAAGTGATGTGAGGCAGAATTAAGACATCGCCCTCACTAAATAGTCTTATGAAACTAATTGGTAGTAACTTTGTTATTTTCTATAGAAAATGTTAAGTCTAAAAAATTGATTCTATTTTTAATTGATTATTTAATGATGAATTTTCATTTTTCAATTGCAGAATTAAATTTTGGAGAATATCATCAATTTTATTATCTGGAAGACTTATCAAAGTTTCGTCGCTATATCTGTAATAAAAGGTGACATGATAATTTAGGGTTGTGAGTCCATGAAACGTTTCATTGAAACTTTGAAACTTTCATGAAACAATAAAACGTTTCATGGGACCCAAGTTTCTGAAACGTTTATAATTTTCTGAAACGTTTTAAAGTTTCTTAAACAGTTAAAAGTTTCTGAAACGTGTAAGAGTTTCTGAAACGTTTGAAAGTTTCTAAAACGGTTAAAAGTTTCTGAAACGTTTGAAAGTTTCTGAAACGTTTAAAAGTTTCGTAAACAGTTAAAAGTTTCTGAAACGTGTAAGAGTTTCTAAAACGTTTGAAAGTTTCTGAAACGGTTGAAAGTTTCTGAAACGTTTAAAAGCTTCACAAACACATACGTGCCCTAGCACTAATGTCAGGTTGAGTTTTGTTCATTTGATGGCGTTGTTCAATCGAATAACCGTGTTCAAAATTGAGTTTGTTATTAACAATGAACACGTGGTTTATTAATTAAAATTATTTAAAGCAATTTTCTTTAAAATACAACAGACATTATTGAATTTTTATGTATAATACCTAATAGTATTTTTTCTATTATTTAAATTTTTCCGCCCTAATGTTTGAAACTTCAGAAACTTTGAAACTTTTCTAAAGTTTTCTGAAACTTCACAACCTTATGATAATTTGTCAAAAAAAAATTTTTTTTTGATATTTTCCATAACAATATTAGCAGCTGCAGCGAAGATTGGTGAGCCCACTAGGAAACCAAAAGTTTGTTTATAAAATACGCTATTGAATTAAAACTAGAAAGAATGTAAGCATACACTCAATTTTAACTCATTACCTCATTTAATTTTAACTTCACATTCAACTTTTATTTTAACCCTAAATGGAATTTTTTTCAATTTACCGGCTAAAAAGATCACATGACTTCCAACTTAACTTCAAATTAAAATCATTTATTATGTTTTAAGTCATTTGTGTGACATGCTTGTCCTTAATCACTACCTAAAATGTAATAAAATAATTATTTACATCCAGGACTTTTTTTTCTGTAATTTTTAATAATTGAAAATGTCACATTATATTTAACAAGTCAAATAAATAATAAGTAAAATACATAACAATATTTTTATTTGATGTGACTGTTTTTTGAGGTTATGCTTCTTCATAATCATTAATTTTTTATTCATTTTTATGTAATGACAGTAAATTTTAACTAAAAGTATAATGGTTTAACTATCTTTAAATTACTAATAAGGTCAAATATCGGGTTTTCTAGCTTCCAACTTCTTTTGTAAGAAAACTAATACTGAGAAGGATATAGATCTATTATATCGAAACGCGTCGCAATATGTAACAGCTTTACGAAAAAAACCGTACTGTTGTGAATTCCATAAATGTAGTCACAATTATAAAAAATAGTAAAATATGTCCCAACTACAACTGTGGTTTATACAACTACATAGCTGTTTGTATAAGATGCTATTTATAAGATCTACACTGTGTGGCTGCCAAAAGTATGTGTTGTGTTTTTCACAACTACATTATGCGGTTACCGCAACCATATACCGCGACTGTCACAACCACACTGTAGTTGTAGCACCCATACACTGTGGTTGTCACAACCACACAGTAGAGGTTTTCATGAATAGGATGTATCTGCCACAACTATCTTTGCTGATTGAAGAAGAAGATCCCAGCATTAATGATACATAAGTTTTTATTTAAATTTTTATTTCATTAAGACAAGAAAAAGAGATTCTGCGACATCAAGTGCAGTACGTGCCTGATTTGAAGGGCAACTGATCATAAATATTTTTTCGCTTACTGTACTATGTCTAAAAATATAGCTTACAATATATAAATTTACATATAATACACAAAGTTTTATTCGGTTCAAACTAAATTCAAAAACTGAAATTAAAAACATCATACTTGCAATGTATTAAATGTTTACGAACATGCAAATCATTAACTACATTTGAAGTACACAAGAAGCTATCTGATAACATTGGGGGCCTGATGTGTGACGACTAAAGCGACACTACTTGTAACTTAATGTCTTAACGCGCGTGAATCTGCGCAGCCATGCGCAGCACAGTGGGGTGAAATCGGAAAACGAGGTTCAAAATGACATTTAGAACTCAATTATGCACCGATTTTAGAATTTTTTTTTTTAAATTCAGAACTAAATTTTTCAGAAAATGGTGAGAGTAGATTTTTTATTTTTTTGTTTATTTAATT
>JAUELO010000015.1:414620-433175 GCA_032357855.1 Amphibolips quercusostensackenii
ACGCGCGATACACATGCCATTCTGTTTCAGAATCACGAGAAGCTTGAACGCTTTCTCATAGATTCCTCTCAACATGAATTTGTCCTCTGTCGGAGGAGAATGTCCGCTATTAGTCAGTATTTCAAATAGGAATGTATAACAGGGTCGTTGCATGATTCAGAACAATTGCATTTTTTATTAATAAATTACTTAATCTTTACATTGTCGAAAGAAAACACGTTCATATGTAACTGTTTTATTGGAGAGGTTAAGGAAAGAAGTTAAGGAAGAAAAGATAGTTACAGAATCAGACAGGGTTTAGAAAAGGAAAGAGGGTGACGGTGATTATATATGTTTTGCATTATCTGAAAAAAAGAATTAAAAGTGAGAAAGGGGAAACGTTAGAAATTAAACGATGTTTTCGAGGAATTAAAGATAAAGAAATCTGGAAAGAGAATGTGGTAAAGATTCTAAGGCAGGATAGATCTAGTGAGCACTGGATGAATGAATTGAAGGAGCTAGAGGAGATAATGAAAAAAAAGAAAGTCAATGTAAATAAATAGCATCGTTGAGGTAGAAAAAAAAACGTCAATATGCTATTGTTTTATAGGATGGGATAAAGATAGAAGTTTAGAAAGAAAAGATAGATTTACCGAATCAGGTAGTAATTAAAAGCATTACAAGGAAAAAAGCAGAGATGATAATATTGAAAGAATGTAGGAGAAAAATGCAAAATAAAGAAAGCTAGAAAGAGAATGTGGTAAAGATTTTAGGGTAGGATAGATTCAGTGAGGAGGAAATAAAAGAATTAGAAGAGCTAGAAGAGATAATAAGAAAAAATAACAAAGTGAATGTAACAGAATAGCTTCGTTGAGGTAGAAAGAAATATACGTCGATATGTTATTGTTTTATAGGACGGGATAAAGAAAAAAGTTAAGAAAGAAAAGATAGATCTACCGAATCAGGTAGTAATTGGAAGCATTGAAAGGAAAAAAGCAGAGATTATAATATTAAAAGAATGTAGGAGAAAAATAGAAAATAAAGAAAGCTAGAAAAAGAATGTGGTAGAGATTCTAGGGTAGAATGGATTCAATGAGGAGTGAATTAAAGAATTAGAGCAGCTAGAGGAGATAATGAGAAAAAATAACAGAGTGAATGTGAAAAAATAGCATCGTTGAGGTAGAAAAAGAGATACGTCAATATGTAATGGTTTTATGGGACAGGATGAAGAAACGAGGTTGAGAAGTAAACGATAGACTTAGTGAATTAGGATGTAATTAAAAGCATTAAAAGAAAAAAGCAGAAAAGATAATATTGTAAGGATGTTGTTAAGGAATGAAAGATAAAGAAAGCTGGAAAGAAAATGTGATAAAGATTCCAGGAATGGATGGACTCAGTAAGAAGCGGATAAAAGAATTGGAGGAGCTAGAAGAGATGATAAGAAAAAATAAAAAAGTTAATGCATAAAAAATATCATCGTTAAGTTAAAAAAAAACGTCAACATGTAATTGTTTTACAGGAGAAGTTGAAGAAAGAAGTTAAGGAAGAAAAGATGGTTACAGATTTAGACGAGGGTCAGGAAACGAAGAAGGTTGATGGACATTATATATATTTTGCATTATCAGAAAAAAAGGATTGGAAGGGCAAAGAGGGAACATCAGTACTTGAAGGATGTTGTCGAGGAATGAAAGATAAAGAAAGCTGGAAAAAGAATGTGGTGAAGATTCAGGGGTAGGATGGACTTAGTGAGAAGTGGATGAAAGGAATGAAGGAACAAGAGAAGATAATGGAAAAAAACAAATTAAACGTAAAAAATAGCGCCTTTGAAGTTGAAAAGAATATACGTCGATATGTAATTGTTTTATAGTAAAGGTTGAAGAAAGAAGTTGAGAAAGAAAAGATATTTACAGATTTAGACGAGGGTCAGGAAACGAAGGAGGTTGTTAGACATCATATATGTTCTGCATTATCAGCAAAAAAGCATTGAAAGGCAAAAGGATGAACATTAGTACTCGAAGTATGTTATCGAGGAATGGAAGATAAAGAAAGCTGAAAAGAGAATAAGGTGAAGATTCTAGGGCAGAATGGACTCAGTAAGAAGTGAATGAAAGGATTGGAGAAACTAGAGAAGATAATGGGAAAAAATAACAAATTGAACGTAAAAAAATAGCGTCTTTGAGGTTGAACAAAAGATACGTCGATATGTAATTGTTTTAAAGGAAGGGATGAAGAAAGAAGTTGAGAAAGAAAATATAGATTTACCAAATCAGGTACTAATTAAAAGCATTATAAGGGAAAAAAGCAGAAATGATAATATGAGAAGGATGTTGTCGTGGAATCAAAGATAAAGAATGCTGGAAAAAGAATGTGGTAAAGATTCTAGGGTAGGATGGATTCAGTAAGGAGAAGACGCAAGAATTGAAAAAGCTAGAGAAGATAATGAGAGAAAATAACAAAGTGAACGTAAAATAATAGCATCTTTGGGGTAGGAAGAAAGATACATGGATATATAATTGTTTTATAGGACAGGATGAAGAAAGAAGGTAAGACAAAAAAGATAGATTTACCGAATCAGGTATTAATTGAAAGCATTAAAAGAAAAAAAGCAGAGATGATAATATCGAAAGCATAAAGGAGAAAAATGAAAAATGAAGAAAGCTGGAAAGAGAATGTGTTAAGGGTTCTAAGGGAGGATGAATTCAGTAAGGAGTGCATAAAATAATTGGAGAAGCTAGAGGAGAGATAAAGCAAGAATGAAAAAATGAATGTAAAAAAAATAGCAACGTTTTGGCAGGATAGAAAACACTTCGAGATGCAACTGTTTTATCGGAGAGGTGGCAGAAAGAAGTTAAGGAGGAAAGTATAGATATAGAGAATCTGGCAGGCTTGAGAAAAAGGATAGGGCTGATACACAACCTATATGTTTTGAACTATGTGGTCATTAAAAGCATCAGAGAAATAGCATTAGTAATAATATGGAAAGGATGTAGGAGAGTAATTTTAGATAACTGAAGGTAATAAGAGAATGTGGTCAAGATTTTTGGAGAGGACGGATTCAGTAAGGAGTAGACGAAAGAATTAGACGGGATAGAAGAGAAAATAAGAAAGAATAAAAAAGTGTATGTGAAAAAATGGCAACGTTGAGATAAAATAGAAGACACATCGATATGGAGCTGTTTTATCGGAGAGGTTGAAGAAAGAAATTGAGGTAAAAAATATAGATTCACCGAATCAGGCAGGGTTTAGGAAAGGCATGAAATTGATGGACAACATATATGTTATAAACTATGTAATAAATGATAGGATTAAAAGAGAAAAGCAAAAAGGGGATAGTATAGGAAAGATACAGAAAAGGAATAGAAGATAGAGAAAGCTAGCAAGAGAATTTTATAAAGATTCTAAGGGAGCATGGATTGGATAAGGAATGCATGGAAGAATAAGAAAGAACTGTAAGAGAGAAAAAAAAAAGAAAAACTTGATCAGGAAAAAAATATCCAAGTTGAGTTAGAAGAGAAGACCCGTCGTTGCGTATCTGCTTTATCGGAAAGGTTAAAGAAAGAAGTTGAGTAAGAAAATGTAGTTACCGAATAAGGTAGAGTTTAGGAATGAAATTAAGGTGAAAAAATATATTTTTTAAATTATCTGCTAAGTAAAAGGATTAAAAAGAAAAAAGGATCAAAAGAAGAAATAATAGTATAAAAAGGATGTAGGAGAGAAATGTACGATAAGGGAAGTTGGAAAGAGAAAATGGTGAATATTCTTTAGGAGGATAGAATAAATAAGAAGTGGGTGAAAGTGTTGAAGGAGGTTAGAAAAGAGAATGCAAATAAATAAAAAAGTGAATCTGAAAAAACTTGCAATGTTGAGGTAGAAGAGAAGATAAGTCTATATGCAACTGTTTTATCAAAAAAGTTAAAAAAAAGTAGAGAAAGAAAATATAGATTCACCGTATCAGGCAGGGTTTAGAAAAGGAATAAGGTTGATGGACAACACATGTATTCTAAACTATGTAGTAAATGAAAGGATTAAAGGAGAAACGGAAGAAAAGGGATTATAGTATGGGAAATATGTAGAAGAGAAATAGAAGATAAGGAAAGCTGGCAAGAGAATGTCATTAAGATTCTAAAGGAGGATGAATTGAATAAGGCATGCATAAGAGAATAAAAAAGGGTTGTAGGAGCGAAAAAAAAACTTAATTAGGAAAAAATATTAAAGTTAAGGTAGAAAAAAAGACTCGTCGCGGTGTATCTGCTTTAAATGAGAAATGAATGAAAGTGTATTGAGAGGTTAGAAAAAAGAATGCAAATTAATGAAAGAGTCAATCTGCAAAAACTTGCAATGTTGAATTAGAAGAAAAGACACGTCAATATGCCACTGTTTAATCAAAAACATTACAAAAAAGGACAGAAAAAAAATAGATTAACCGTATCAGGCAGGGTTTAGGAAAAAAATAGTGAAAAAGAAAAATGTCTGAATTAACTGCTAAATGAAAGAATTAAGAGAAAAAAGAAGAAGAAAGCAGAAATGATAATACGGGAAAAATGTTAAAGATAAATATCAGATAAATGAATTTGGCAAGAGAATGTAATAAAAGTTCTAGGGATGTATGAATTCAACAAGGAGTCGATGAAAGAGTTGGAGGGGCTCAAAGAGAGAATAGAAAAGAATTAAGTATTAAATGCCAAAAAATGACAACGTTGAGGCAGAATAGAAGACACGTCGATATGAAACTGTTTTATCGGAAAGGTTGCAAAAAAAGTTTAGATAGAAAATATAGATTAACTGAAGCAGGTAGGGTTTAGATAAAGAATGGGTTGAGGAACAATATGTATTTTCTGAATTGTCTGTTAAATAACAAAACAAAAAAGAAGAAGCGGGAAAATAGTTGGAATAATAGTATAGGAAGGATAAAGGAGCAAAAGAGAAGATAGAGAAAGGTCGGAAGAAAATGTGGTGAAGATTCTAGGGGAGGATGGATTACGTAAAGAGTGAATGAAAGAATAAGTGATGCTAAAGAAAAGAATAAGAAAGAATTATAAAACTAAATATGAAAAAAATGGCAACGTTAGGGTAAAGTAGAAGACACGTCGACATGTGGTTGCTTCATTAAAGAAGATAAAGAAAGATGTTGAAAAAGAAAAAATAGATTCACTAAATCAGGCAGGGTTCAGGAAAGCAGCGAGGGTGGCAGACAATATATGCCTTCTGAATTATGTGAAAAATAAAAGTATTAAAAGGGATGAGGAGAGAAAAAGGGATTATAATATGAAAAAGGTGTAGAAGAAAAATAGAAGATAAAGGAAGCTGGCAAGGGAATGTGATGAAGATTCTAGAGGAGGATGGATTGGGTGAGCAGTAGATAAAAGAATGAGAGGGGGCTACAGAAGCCAAAAAGGAAGAATAAAAACTTAAATAGAAAAAATTGCAAGGTTAAGGTGGAAGAGAAAATACGTCGATATGTAACTATTTTATAGAAGAGGTTAAAGAAACAAGTTAAGAAAGGAAAGTTATATTCACCTAATCAGGCAGGGTTTGGGGAAATAATGTAGGTGATAGACAACCTATATTTTATGAACTATGTGGAAATTAAAAGCATTTAAATAAAAAAAGCAGCAATGATAATATGGAAAGGTAGTAGAAAAAAAATATCAGATAAATGAAGCTGACGAGAGAATGTGGTAAAGGTTCTAGGAAAGGATGGATTCGAATTAAAAGAATATTGTGATAATTGAAGAATGAGTGGATGGAAGAATTGGAGGGGCTAGAGGAGAAAATGGGAAAGAATGAAAAAGTGAATGTAAAAAGAATGGCACAGTTGAAGTAGGATAAAAGACACTTCAATATTTAATTGTTTTAACGAAAAATTTGAAGAAATAAGTTAAAAAAAAACAGATTCACCTAATTATACAGGGCTTAGCAAATGTAGCAGAAAAATAGAAGATGAAGAAAACTGGCAATAGAATGTGTTAAAGATGCTAGGAGAGGATGGATTCAGTAAGGAGCGGATGAAAGAATTGGAGGGGCTAGAGGAGAAAATAACAAAGAATAAAAAAGTAAATGTAAAAAAATAACAACGTTGAGATAAAATAGAAGCCATGTTGGCATGTTTAGGAAAGAAATGAGGTTGATGAAAACTGGCAAGAGAATCTGATAATGATTCTAGGAAGGAATGGATTCAGTAAGGAGTGGATAAAAGAATTGGAGGGGCTACAGGAGAAAATAACAAAGGATAAAAAAGTAAATGTGAAAAATAATTACGTTGAGATTAAATAGAAGACACGTTGAAGTGTTTAGAAGAGGAATGAGGTTGATGGACAACTGGCAAGAGAATGTGATAAAGATTCTAGGAGAGTATGTATTTAGTAAGGAGTGGATGAGAAAATTGGAGGGGACTACAGAAGAGAATAACAAAGAATAAAAAAGTTAATGTGAAAAAATAACAATGTTGAGATGAAATAAAAGACACGTTGTCGTGTTTAGGAAAGGAATGGGGTTGAAGGATAACCAATATGTTCCGAATTAAACCGTAAATAAAACGATTAAAAGGGAAAATGCAAAATGAAAGATTATAGTATAAGAAAGATCTAGAAGAGTAATGGAAGATAAAGGAAACTGAAAAGAGAATGTGGTAGCGATTCTAGGGTCGAAAGCTAGGGGATTAGGTGAAGAGTAGATAAAGAATTTAGAGGGCTAAAAGAGAGAATGACGAAAAATGAAAAAGTTGATATAAAAAAAATTGCACCGGTGAGGTAGAAGAGAAAACACGTCGATGTGCAACTGTTTTATCGGAGAGGCTAAAAAAAGTACTTGAGAAAAAAAGATAGATTTACTGAATCAGGTAGGGTTCAGGAAAGCAATGAAGTTGATAGACAACATATATGTTATGAATTATCTAGTGAATAAAAGGATTAAAAGTGAAATAGGGAAAAAGGGTGAATGATAGTAAAGTTCGTGGAGTGACAGGCGGCGTCGAACTCATTGGGTCGTGCCAATATAGAAAAAGTTATGGTGAAAAAGGGGATAAGGGAGGGTTTATTAAAGAGGGTGTGGAAAATTTTTGACAGGCGAGAAGGAGGGCAAACATATTAGGGCAAAGTAGTTTTTGCTTGGTGAGAAGAGTAAGACAAGCATGTCTTTGAGCCCAATTTTATTTAATGTATTGATCTCAGACTAAGAGGAAAAAATAGATAAAATAAGCCTATTAATTAATAGATGTAAAAAATAAATAATTTATAACAAAATTGGAAAAATTTTAAAATAATAGAGCTGTCACTTCCCACATTTTGACGATACCATCACAAAAGCGAATTTAATGGGGGGAAACATGAAGAATAATTAACTTTGCGGAAGCAATAAAATAAATAACTAAACAAAAATTTTTCTAAGCGTTTTATCCTTTTATCCTTTTCACAGATTTTTCGAAAACGTCTTCAATCTGGCTAAATTTAGATGATTCGGCA
Organism: Amphibolips quercusostensackenii; assembly: GCA_032357855.1. Lineage (NCBI taxonomy): Eukaryota > Metazoa > Arthropoda > Insecta > Hymenoptera > Cynipidae > Amphibolips > Amphibolips quercusostensackenii. The sequence goes on from JAUELO010000015.1 coordinate 422,060, forward strand.
AATATTTTTTACGCAATTTTTTTACTTACATTTGCATAGTTCATTATTTTTAATGTTTTTTTTTAATAATTTCGCTTCTCTAATGATATCGTTAAGCTTCTGAAGTGTACAGCTTTATTATTTACAAAGTATTTACATTTTTTTATAAATTGTTTCTTTCTTTTTTTATTTTCGTAACTAAGAGACTTTTTGAAAATATGTTTTGATTTATATTACTGTGATCGACAAGAAGACCAGGAGTTTTTTTAACTGTTTAATTTGCTAGTTTTCAATTTTCTAATAAGTTATTTAATATAGGTTTTTTATTATATAATTTCCTCAAATGAAAAATATTTTAAAAACATGTTTTTATTTATATAATTGTGAAGAACACGAAGGTCAAACGTTTTTTCAAACTTTTTCATTTTTCAGTTATTCATCTTTTTTTAATTATTCATTTATATATAAATTTTTAATTAAGAGACTTTTTAAAAGTATGGGGTTCTCTGTATAATAATAAAAATAAAAATCCGGGAGTTTATGAAATGAAAGTTTGTTTATTTTTGTTTAAATTATTCAGTTTTTCTAACAAAAACTTTTTGATTATTTTTTTAATCAGCTAGATCAACAATGTCATGCAAAAAATAAACAAGGTGCGCCGATTCTTATTATTGAAACGTGAAGTATAGTTCTTAAACAAACCTTCTCCTTTACACCCTTTTCTTAAAATTTTTTTTTTGTATAAAACTTGAAAAACTGGAAAAAAATTAAGAAATTTTACAGATAAACCTTCCTCTATCTATGAAAAATATTTGCACAAAATTTCAGACTCGCATGTATTATAATTTGGGAGAATACTGATTACAAAGGACATTTAGATTAACGTTATAAATACTATATTTAACCCTCTTTTGCGTGTGGCACTGGGTGTCTTAAAGAAGTAGGAGAAGGAGTTAGAATGGGAAAAGAAAAGGTCTATACAGTCCCATACGTTGTCGATGTGGTGTGGATGACAGAGGATGAAGAAGGGATGGCAGGCTTAATGACAGGATTGGAAAAATACTTCGATGAAAAAATTTAATTTCAAATGTAGAAAAAACAAAGGCGAGGTTAAGAGAAGAAGGGGAAATAAAGGATGAACTAAGAGATGGAAGAGGCTAATGTTAGACAAAGTAAAGGCATTTAAATATATAAGATATACCTTTAAAAAATATAGAGATCATAGAGATCATGCATATAAGAGGAAGGATAAAAAGGCGGCAAGGTTAATGAAACAGAAGAATAGGACAAAGGTTAAAGAAAGATTCGAGAAGGAGAATGTGGTTATTTAATACCTTGGTATGGGCAGTATTAGGATATGAAGCATAAATATAGGTATGAAAGGGAAGACAAAAGATTAAGAGATTACACGAAAGGTACATAAGGTGCACTTTAGTTGTAGACTGGAGGACGCGTGGACATATAGTGAGTGAAGAAGTGCTAAGGGATAAATCAAGTATCAGACTGAAAGAGAGAGCATAGAAGTTTAAGAAAATAAGGGTGGGGAAGAGAGGGGAATTAGCAAAAGTTTATTTGTAGGAGGTAGCAGAAAAGTAAGGGAGGGCAAAAGAATTAACGAGACGGTAAGAAAGGAGGATGTTCTTCAGGAGAAGAGATCTACAAGATGGGACTGGTGTATATAAAAAATTGTAGGAAAGAAACAAAAAGAAAGCGATTAATGGAAAGATGAATGATTAAGAAATCACAAATTTAGTAAATGGTATGAGATGATGAGAAAGGAAGAAGAGCCAAAGTATTTGAAAAAAGGATAAGAAGATAAAAAATAACCAGAATAGGAAGAATTATATTAAGATATGAGGTAAAGGAAGGGATGTATCAGATTAATGAAAGAGTACATAAAATACAGAATATAGGAATGGGAAGAGAAAGGTGTCGAAGAGTAGAATAAATGTATAAGAAAGGTGTAGAAGATGAGAAAGATGTAGAAAAGGAATAGAAGAAAGCAAACTGGGAAAAGAATGTAGTAAAAATTCTAGAGGATCAATTCGATTAGAAGTGTATGGAAGAATAAGAGAAGGCTAGAAAAGAGTATAAGAAAGAATGAAAAGGTAAATTTGAAAAAATGGCAGTGTTGAGGTAGAAGAGAAGTGCTGTAATGGTAATGGTAATGTAATAGTATGTTTGCACATTATTTAATGTTGACAGTGTGAAAATTTAATGATTTATCTATCAGATATTTAGCTCTATATATTTAGGTTAGGCGATAATGTGCAAGTACATACTATAAGTAGAAATTTGCGCTCATAAATTGAGGGTATGTAGTATAATAGGAGTATAATCACCCACAACTGATATATGTTTACTACCGTACAGGAAGGACATCGACGTATAATAATTAATGAAAGTTGAGCTGCCGGCTTTGAAATATCACACGTTACATTAGCGATTATAATTATTCATTCTATCCCAATTTTGTCTCATCGATCGACATGAGATTTCATTTCGCATAATTAGGCATTTTAGCGGAACACGCTAAACGAATTTACGGGTGATTAACCCTTCGATAGTGCTGTCGAAGATGAATATTAAGTGATTCAGAAAATTTTCAAGTGAATTTTAATGCGAAGACTATATCATGCATAATTTAAGGGATCAAAGCACAATAAGGGCATAATCATATCATACTTTGAATTATTTATTATTTTACTAAGAATAAGAATATTTTATTTGGAATTATTTTGAATTTAAATTGGATCCCTTTGATCTGTTTAGAGTTCTTTAAATTCTTGGTAAATTGCTTTTATACTCTTTCAGATTCGTTTTAATTTTCTTAACTTCCTCAAATTCTCTTAATTCCTTGATTACTGTGAATTCCTCGATTACTTTGAATTCCTTAAATACTCAGAATTTCTAGGAATTTCTCAAATTTCTTGCATGCTCGAAATTCAAAAAATTCTACGAATTCTTAGAATTTCCACGATTCGTTGACTGCTCTTTATCTTCTGAATTCCTTAAATTTATTGAAATCCTTCAATTGTCTGAATTCTCTATATTCCTTTAGTTTTCTTAAGTCCTCGAATTCTGTGAATTCCTAGAATTTCTTGCATATTCTGAATTCTTCCAATACCCTTAAGTCTATGAAATCGAGTTCTTCGGAATTGCTTAAATTATCTCAATTCTTTAAATGCTGAATTCCTTGTATGCCCTGAATTCTTTCAATATTTCAAATTCTGAAAATATTTTAAATTGTTAGAAATCCATAAATTTTCTTCGTACTCTGAATTCGAAAAATTTTTTGAACTCCTAGAATTTTTCAAATTCTTTGCATTCCTTCAAATATCTGAATTCCTTCGGACTTATAAGACTGTTAATTTTTTAATTTTCTGGAATTCCTTGAATTGTGTCAATGTTTCGTATTCCTTGAAATCTGAAAATGCCTTGTATTCTTTGGACTAGAATATACAGAATTTACAGGATTTTCTGTGTTCCTAGGATTCCCTGAATTTCTCGAATTCTCTAAATTCCTTGAGTTTTAAGGACAAAGATTTCCTAAATTCCTTAAATACTTTAAGTTTCTAGAATATTCTAAAGTCCTAGAAATTAATGAATTTCTAGTAATCTCTGAATTTCCTTTATACCCTGAATTCTTTCAATACTCTGAATTCCAAGAATATCTTAAATTCCAAGAAATCCACGAGTTTCCTTCTTACTTTGAATTCGAGGAATTTTTTAAACTCCCTAAATTCCTTAAATTCTCTGCATTTCTTCAAATATCGGAATTTCTTTGAATCATAAAACTGCTAATTCTTTGATTTTTTGGAATTCCTTGAATTGTGTTAATTTTTTGTATTCCTTGAAGTCTCAAAATGCCTTGTATTCTTCGGACTAGGATATACAGAATTCACAGGATTTTCTGTGTTCCTAGGATTCCCTGAATTTTTTTAATTCTCTGAATTCCTTGAGTTTTTAGGACAAGGATTTCCTGAATTCCTTGAATACTTTAAATTCCTAGAATATTCAAAAGTCCTAGAAAATTAATAAATTTCTAGAAATCTCTGAATTCCCTTCATACCCTGAATTCGTGGAATTCTCTGATCTCCTTGGATTCTTTGAAGTCTTTGCATCTCTTTAAATATCTTAATTCTTTAAATTGTTAAGACTCTAAATTTCTAGAATTTATGGAATTCTTCGAATTCTTTACCTTCCTTGAATTGTCTAAATTCTCTGCATTCCTTGACATCTCAAAATTCCTTAAATTCTCAGAGCTAGGTTTCGAAAATTTACAGAATGCTCTGTGTTTTCAGGATTCCCTGAATTCTTTGAGTTTTTCGAATTTCTTAAAATCTTTGAATTCTCTGAATGCCATAAGTTGTTAGAATTTTTTTATTTTTCTGAATTTTTTCTAATTCTCTGCATCTTTGAAATTTTCTGAATTCCTTGCATTCCATATATTCCAAGAAATTCTTTAAATTTTTTCAAATCTTTGTTTGCTCTAAATTCTAAAAATTATCTCAATCTCTAGAATTCTTAAAATTCTTTTAATTCTCTGCATTCTTAGAATTCTCTCAATGAGAAGAATTCTCTGCATTCTCAGAATTCTTAGAATTCTTAAAATTCTCTCAATTCTCACAATTCTTCAAATTTTTTTTAATTCTATATACCTCATGGAATTCTCTGAATTCTCATAAGTATTTAAATTTTCTTAATTCCTGAAATTTGTTAATTCATTTAACATCTTCATTTTTTTTAACGTTCAGAATTCCTTCAATACTTAGAAATCTATAAATTCCTAGAATCAGCTAAATTTTTTTAATTTACTAAATTTTTAAGATTTTTCGAATCTTTAAAATTCTCTGCATTTTTCAACTTTCTGAATTTCTTGAATTCTATATATTTCATGAAATCCTCTGAATTCTCTCAAGAATTTGAATTTTCTTATATTTCTGTAATGCTTGAATTTATTTAATATCCAAAATTTTTTAAACTTTCTGAATTCTCTTTATTTCTAGACTTTCATAAATTTCTAGAATTCTATAAATTTATGGAATTCTCTGGATCCCTAGAATCCTTAAAATCCCTTAAATTACATATATTCAATGAAATTCTCTGAATTCTCTTAAATTCTTGATATCTTTGAATTACTTTATTATTATAAATTTATTGAATTCTCTTTATTCCTAGAATTATATGGATTCTTAGGGTTTCTTGAATTTCTAGAATTCTCTGAATTCCTAGTAATCTCTACGTTTTTAGAATTATCTGAATTCCTGGAATTCTTTCATTTCCAAAACTTCTCTAAATTCCTAGAATTCTCTGAATTCCTCAAATTCCCTAAATCCCTAGAATTTTCTGAGTTTCTTAAATTCTCTGAATTCCTGAGATTGTATGAATCCTTAAAATTCTCTGTGTACCTAGAGTTCTCAAAATTTATTGAATTACGTATATTTCATGAAATGCTCTAATTTCTCTTAAATTCCTTTACTTCCTAAATTTTTCGAATTCTCCTTATTTCTAGAATTATATGAATTCTTAAAGTTCTATAAATTCTTAGAATTCTCAAAATTTTTTCTATTCCATATATTTTATGGGATTCTCTTAATTCCTTTAAATATTTGAATTCTCTCAAGTTCTTGAAATCCTTGAATTGATTTAATATCCTGAATTTTTTGAACTCTCTAAATTCTCTTAATTTTTACAATTCTCTGAATTTCTTAAATTCTATGTATCGTATAAAATTCTGTCAATTTTTTGAAATTATAGATTTTTCTTGAATTCCCGAAATCCTTGAATTCATTGAATATCTTGAATTTCTTGAACTATTTGATTCTCCTCATTTATTTCTGCAATTCCATAAGTTCCTGAAATTCTCTAAATTTTTCAAATTCCTAGCATTTTTTTTTAATTCTGCATTTCTTGAATTCCTTTTATTCCATGAAATATTTTGAATTCTCTCAAATCTTCAATATCTTTGAAATTCATTTAATATCCTAAATTTCTTGAACACTTTGAATTCTCTTAATCACTAAAATTCCATAAATTCCTGTAATTTTCTAAATTTCTAGAATTCTCTGAATTCATAGAATCCTCTAAATTTGTAGGACTTTTCTGAATGAGTAGAATTATCTAAGTTTATAGAATTCTCTGAGTTCCTTAAATTTTCTGAATCCCTAGAATTCTCAAAAATTTTTAAATTACATATATTTAATGAAATTTTTTGAATTCTCTGAAATATATTATTTCTCTTGAATTCTTGAAATATTTGAAATACTTTATTATTATTATGAACTTCATGAATTCTCTAAATTCCTAGAATGATCCAAATTCCTGGAGTCCCTAGAATTTTTTAAATTTCTAGAATTCTTTGAATCCCTGAAATTCTCTGAATTTCTAGAATTTTCTGAATTTCTAAGATTCTCGAAATCGTTAGAATTCTCACAATTATTTAAATTACGTATATTTCACGAAATTCTCTGAATTCTCTTAAATACGTGAGATCGTTGAATTCCTTTACTTCCTGAGTTTCTCGAATTGTCCTCATTCCTAGAATTATATGAATTTTAAGACTTCTATAAATTCCTAGAATCCTCTAAGTTCTTTTCATTTCATATATTCTATGAAATTCTTTAAATTCTTCGAAATATTCAAATTCTCTAAAGTCCCTAAAATACTTGAATTTATTTCATATCCTGAATTTTTTTGACTCTCTAAATTTTCGTAATTTTTAGAATTCTATGAATTTCTACGATTTGCTGAAATTTTAATATTTTACAAATTTAAAATTTCTTTCAACTTCAAAAATTCTCTACATTATTTAAAATTCTATAGGTTTTAAAAATTGTGTAAATGTTAAAAATTTTCTAAATTTTGTAAATTTTTTGCATTTTTAAAATTCTCTGCATTCCTTGGATATCATTTATTTGTTAAATTTCTCTGAATTCTTTCAAATCTTTAATTTCTCTCAAATTTTTAAAACCTTTGAATCCATTCAATATCCTGAATTTCTTAAACTCTCTGAATTCTCTAAATTCATTGAATTTTATTTATTCCTGAAATTCTATGAATTCCTACAGTTTCCTGAATTTATAAAAGTTTGTAAATTTTTAAGATTCTCTAAAATTAACAGATTCTATAAATTCCTTGAATTTTATATATTCCATGAAATTTGAAAATTCTTTGAAATTTTTGATATTCCTTAAATTCCCAAAATCCTTGAATTCATATAATATCCTGAATTCCTGAAACTCTCTAAATTCTCTTAATTTCTACAATTCCATGAATTCCTAAAATTCTAGGAATTCCTGCAATTTTCTAAATTTTTATAATTTTTATAATTTTTAAAATTTTCAAGATTCTCCGAAATGGAAAAATTCTCTAGATTTCAAGATTCTTTGAATTTCTTAAATCTCATATACTCCATAAAATTTGTTGAATTCTTTCAAATATTCGAATTTTCTCAAGTTTGTGAAATCCATAAATTCATTTATTATCTTGATTTTTTTAAACTCTCTAAATTCTCTTTATTCCTAGAATTTTCTGCACTTTTAAAATTTTCTAAATTTTTAATATTCTCTACATTTTTTAAATTCTTTGCATTTTTCAAAAAATTTCTACATTCGTAGAATTCCATTCATTTAGTGATTTTTTTTGTATTCTCTTGAATCTTTAATTTATCTTAAATTTCTGAAATATTTAAACTTATTAATTATCCTAAATTTCTTGAACACTCTGTATTCTCTTGATTTCTAGAATTTCTTGAAAACGCTGTATTCCCTTAATTCCTGGAATTTCATAAATTCCTAGAATTCTAGGAATTCCTGCAATTTTCTAAAATATTTAAAGTTTCTTAATTTTTGAGATTCTCTGAAAATAACAATTTCTCTGTATTTAAACTCTGAATCTCTTGAATTCCATATATTTAATGAAATTCTCTGAACTTTCTTAAATTGTTGATATCCTCAAATTACTTTATTATTATAAATTTATTGCATCCTCTTTATTCCTTAAATTATATGAATTCTTAGAGTTTTTTTAATTCTTAGAATTTCCTAAATTTCTAGTACTCTCTACGTTTCTAGAATTATCTGAATTCCTAGAATTCTTTAAATTCCTAAACTTCTCTGAATTCCTAGAATTCCCTAAATTTCTAGAACTTTTTGAGTTCCTTAAATTCTCTGAATTCCTGCAATGTTCTATATCCCTAGAATTCTCTAAATTCCTAAAATTCTCTGAATACCTAAAATTCTCAAAATTCATTTAATTACGTATTTTTCATGAAATGCTCTAAATTCTCTTGAATATTTTATTTCTCTTGAATTCCTTCACTCCCTAAATTTTCCGAATTATTTTCATTCCTGGAATTATATGAATTCTTGAAGTTCTATGAATTCTTGTAATTATCTAAATTCTTTTATTCCATACATTGCATGGAATTCTTTTAATTCTTTTGAATATTTAGATTCTCTTTAGTTCTTGAAATCCTTTAACTGATTTAATATCCTGAATTTCCTCAACTCTCTAAATTCTCTTATTTTTTAAATTTTTTATATTCCTTTAAAATCATGTATTTTATGAAATTCTTGATTTTTCTTAAATTCCTGAAACCTTTGAATTCATTTAATATCTGGAATTTTTGAACTCTCTAATTTTCTTATTTTCATTTCTGCAATTCCATAAGTTCATAAGATTTTTTGAATTTTTCAAATTCTTTGAATTTTTTTTTTATTTTTGCATTTCTTGAATTCCATTTATTCTATGAAATCCTCTGAATTCTCTCAAATCAACAATTTCTCTTGAATTTATTTAAAATCCTAAATTTCTTGAACACTCTCAATTCTCTTGATTCCTAAAATTCCATAAATTCCTGTAATTTTTTTAATTTATAGAATTCTCTTAATTCATAGAATTCTCTAAGTTCTTTAAATTCTCTGAATCCTTAGAATTCTCAAGATTCCTTAAATTACATATATTTAATGAAATTCTCTGAATTCTCTTAAATATTTTATTTCTCTTAAATTCTTGAAATATTTAAAATCCTTTATTATTATAAATTTCTTGAATTCTCTTTATTCCTAGAATTATATGAATTTTTAGAGTTCTTTAAATGATTAGAATTCACTGAATTTTTTTAATTCTATATTTTCTATAAAATTCTCTCAAATATTCGAATTCTATTAAATTCTTGATATTCTTTAATTTATTTAATGTCTCAAATTTCTTCAACACTCTAAATCCTCCTAATTTCAAGAATTCCATTAATTTTTTAAAATTTGCTGAATTCTGAAAATTGTCTAAATTCCTGGTACTCTCTAAATTCCTAGAATTATCTGAATCCCTGAAATTCTTAAAATTCATCAACTCCTCTCAATTCCTTGAATTCGTTGAATTCCTAGAATTATTTAAATCCCTAGAATTCTCTGAATTTCTAAAAATTTATTGAATCCCTAGAATTCTCTGAATTTCTGAAAAAACGTTGAATCCCTAGAATTCTCTGAATTTCTGAAATTCTTTGAATTCCTAAAATTCTCTGAATCGCTAGAATTCTCACAATTATCTAAATTACGTATATTCCATGAAATTCTCTGAATTCTCTTGAATATTTTATTTTTTTTTTAATTTGTGAATTCGTAAAATTCCTTTACTCTCTGAGTTTTTCGAATTGTCCTAATTCCTAGAATTATATGAATTCTAAGAGTTCTATGAATTTTTAGAATTCTCTAAATTTTTTTCATTTCATGTATTCCATGAAATCCTCTGAATTTTTTGAAATATTCGAATTCTTTCAAGTCCCTGAAAAACTTGAATTTATTTTATATCCTGAATTTGTAAAATTTTGTAAATTCTCTCAATTCACAAAATTTATTTATTCCGAAAATTATATGAATTTCCAAATTTTCTTAACTTTTGAAATTTTCTGAATTTTTGAGATTCTCTGAAATTATAAAATTCTCTTAATTCTTTGAATTTTATGTACTCCATGAAATTCTGTAAATTCTTTTAAATTTTTATTTTTAATTCAACTTTCGAAATCCTTGAATTTTTTTAATATCCTGAATTTCTACAACTCTCCGAATCCTCTTAATTTCTACAATTCTAAAAATTCCTAAAATTTTAGGAATTCCTGCAATTTTCTTAATTTTTAAATTTTCTCAACTTTCAAGATTTTCTAAAATGGAAAAATTCGTTGGATTTCAAAATTCTTTGAATTTTTTGAATTCCATATACTTCATGATATTCTCGGAATTCTTTCAAATATCCGAAATCTCTCAAGTTCCTGAAATCCTTGAATTTATTTATTGTCCTGATTTTCTCACACTCTTTGAATTCTCTTTATTCCTAGAATTTTCTGGACTTTTAAAATTTTCTAAATTTTCAAGATTTCCTAAATTTTGTAAATTTATTGCATTTAAAAAAAAATTTCTGCATTCGTGGAATTCCATATACTTCTAGAATTTTTTGAATTTTTCAAATTTTCTGAATTTGTAAAATTTTCTAAATTCTTACGATTCTCTGAAAATTAAAAATTCTCTGCATTCATAAAATTCTCTGAATTTCTTAAATTCCATATGTTCCATGAAATTCTCTGAATTCTCTCAAATTTTTTAATTCCCTTTTAATAACTGAAATTCTTTAATTTATTAAATATCCTGAATTTCTTGCACTCTCTGAACTCCTAGAATTCTCTCAATTTTTGGAATAAGTAACAATTTTTTAATAAATATTTTCAATTTGCAAATTTAACATATTTTGTTTCACATGGAGAAAACTGTACGTTTGTAAGATCCATAAATATTGTTGTAGCAACCAAAAAAGTAGTGACATGTGTCCCAACTACTACTGTTTTCCACAACTTCATAGTTGTTTGTATAGAAAACTAGTTTTAAGAACTACACTGCGTGGCTGCCACGAGTATATACTGTGGTTGTCCCAACCACTCTCTGTGGTTAAAGAAACCATAAACTGTTATTGTTACAGCCACACAGTTAATGAATAGAATGTATCTGTCACAACTAGCGTTGCTGATTCTCAGGTTGTGGTTGTGACAACTATATCATAAGATCAACTAACTACACGAAAAAAGAAGGGGCACTAATTAAACGTGGTTGGGCTAAAAATAGCCTGGTGAAGGGAGCTACAACAC